>CM076579.1:1612509067-1612747284 GCA_034641835.2 Pinus albicaulis
AGGAGACCCTGTTCCAACATTTTGAAAAGAAATGGCCCAAATATTTTCACAGCAAAAAGTACATTTCGAACATGTCTAATTTTGGTGTACACATGTAAAAGTAATTTTGGTGCCTTAATTGCAAATCGGTGCTAATGTACAGATAATCGCACCAGTGTGTTTTAGTTACTGCGCACCGGTGCATTTTAGTTACCATGTATCAGTGTCGTGTTACCAATGGACGCACCGGTGCTGTGTTATCAATGGACGCACCGGTGCGGTGCTATTAAGTGA
This sequence comes from Pinus albicaulis, assembly GCA_034641835.2. Taxonomy (NCBI): domain Eukaryota; kingdom Viridiplantae; phylum Streptophyta; class Pinopsida; order Pinales; family Pinaceae; genus Pinus; species Pinus albicaulis. Next base: position 1,612,509,341 of record CM076579.1, read on the forward strand.
TGCTTCGATGATGAATAACTGCAAATAAAAAAAGTGTAACTCTATTTTATTTAAGTGAAAACAAGCGGCAAATTGAAAAATGGATGGCAAAATATTTTCGAAAATCTAATTTCGTAAAACAATTCTTTAAATAATAAACACTTTTCATTATTTCACTATTTTTGCTAAAATCTTCAGCGAGAGACTTGTAGGAGACATGCCTGGAGCAAGAGAGCATGAGAGCACTATGGAGCAGCGAAATACGTTCGAACATAAGTATTCAGACAATCAAATTCCAAACCTCTGGTGATTCAAACCATGTAGCATAAAATTTCAAATGATCTCGTGATTAGATTTGATTATTTTTTTTACTTTTTCTGCAGTTTTTTTATGAAGTAAGCAAAAAATTTCAATTTTTTTTTCATTTTCAGAAACAAAAACAAAACAAAAATCCATTTTTACCCTAAACCCTTCATTTTTTTTGTTTCTTCGCTTTCTTATCCATGTTTCTGTGATTTCAGAATTAGGGCTTTTCATTTTAGATTGACATCCAACCCATGGGATGAATTGCATAGTCGGATCCCAATCCATGTCGGCCCTTGCGTGATTTTTTGAAAAAAAAATATTTTTTTTATTATTGGTGTGCCTTGCGTAACCTAGCACCGATGTGTTGTATTATACAGCGCACCGCGCAAGTATTGTGTAATAAAAAATTTAAAAACATTTTTTTAATCGGTGCGCCATATCTGAAATGGGACACCGGTGCACTATGTTATGAGGAAAGCACCATACAGTTTATTATACTGTTTGTGTGGTGTGTTTATAATACCCCCACACACCGACATCAGTGCGCACATCATGAAAGGAGAACCAGTTTCTTGAGATTTATTTTTTACCTAAAAAGTTGAAAATTTATTTATAAATATATTAATGAATGATATGGTACAGGTTTGATATTGATAAAGAAATGACTGACAAGAGATAAAGTAACAAAAATACTGAAAACACATCAAGAAAAGCAAAAAAGGCAAGTTATTTGTAAATTCTTTATAAAAAATATTATTTTTGAACTATATATAAGTTGAAATAATATGTATTGTTTACTGTGTATCATGCAGAGCCACAAAATGACGAAGCTCGATAAGATTATTTTTGATCTAGAACCAGAAGAGCATAAAAGCTTGATGGAAAAATTGCAAAAGGATGAATCAGGTGAATGAAAAAATACTATCGATCTAATATGAGTTTCTTTTTTTATTTTTCATTAATAATATACTTAAAATTATTAGATAACATGTGTCAAACATTCTATTAATTCACATTTGTTTAATGCTCTACAGGGACCAACAACTCAAAAAAGGAATGTTGTTCTAAGAAAAGAAAAGAAAATAGAACATACAAATGAAAATGAATTGCTCCTTAGCTCATCTGGAGTGGTGCTGGAGGTTAACGAAAGGGGGGAAAACTTTTACAAAAGTTTTAGGGATCTAGTGGAACGAATGTATAGACATTCTCTCCACTTACAATACAAAAACCAATCCAGTGATTCCAGGAACAAAGTTTTATCTAAACTATAGGAAGAGTTTCCAGAGAATTGATCAATGAGACATGTCAGAATTTTAATAGCAAAAGCGTACAACAACAAAAAAGAAGGAATGAAAAATTAATATTCCTTTAAATGTTTGTCTAGAATTATTTATAAATATCACTTTTTTTATATATACTTTTCATATATCAATATAAAAATTAAATAGTTTATTGTCATTTAAGATTTTCAGGAAGATTATGAAAATCTCAAAAGATGAACGAGCTGATATCAGAAATATGCCAGTAGGAATGTCAAAAAAGTTGCACAAGGAGATGGTAAAAGAAATGGACAAAATTGCATCGCAGGAGGAGTCATCTCAACAACAACATGCTTCAAATGTAATATGTAATCATTGAATTTTTCGATTATTAGGTACAATAAATAAACAATTTAGCATTAAATATTAATTTTCAAGTATTTTCTTGCAGAAAAGAAAAGAGAATGGAACCCATTAAGCACATAAAACAGCACAACAAGGAAGAAAATGGTTGATATCTAAGTTTGTGAGTAATTGTTACTTCCTTATAACAACTTAACTAGATTTCATTTTTGTATTTTTTAAGTTATTTTACAAAAATCATCATTGAATGTATTCAAACAGGTGCTAACATACAAAGGAGAATCACCAGACGATTTGATTGAAATTGGGTTAAAAATGGGTTGTGAGTATATGTTGGCATATTAGAAATTAATTGTGGGATTTGTATGCATCTATCAATCTTGTTTTATTTAGCTTTGTCTATAATTAATAGAACAAAAAATATTTTATATTAAATATATGATTTGTTATGGGGTATAAAACTTGCCAGAGACAAAGTATGGAACTGCGCCAACAGATGAAATTTTGAAAGATGGCATGGTACATGGTTTTAAAACAATGTGTATAGTTTATGAGTCAATTGCTTCTATGGTACGTCATTTAATTTCTTTTCGATTTACATTGATGTATATTATTTAATATTGCAATTTTCATTATTCTCACCAATGTATATACACTCATTTTAGTTTATTTTTATGTTTGTAGATGGAAGGTGAAGAAGAAGAAAACAATCAACACTGTGAACAAAACTTTTCTGAAAATAACCCAAGTCATGGAAGTAGCTCTTGCAGTGACAACAGTTCAAGTGAAGAATGATGATCACTATGTTTTGATATCAAAGCAAGGCGTTGTATTTTTTGAAATATTTTTCTGTGAAATCAAACATTTTGTTTAATGTAATGGATATAGTGTCCCAATTGAAAGACAAAGGGATACCAATAACTATCCCATTTTGTATGACAAAGACTGTCTTATTCACACACACACACACACATATAATAAAATATGTTTTAATTTATTCTATTGTGTTCTCCATTTTCATTCTCAAATTCACTAATAAAAATTTAATTCATATGAATATCGTTATAAGATATACATGTGTCGACTTTTGATGAATAATGAATTTTAAAAAATCACAATAATTATGATATGATATAACAAATTAATCCAAACATCACATTCAAATGCATTAATAAAATTTTGATTAATATGAATATTTTTATAATATGTGTCGACTTTTGATGAATAATGAATTTAGAAAATCCACAGTAATTGCACTGTCACAGGTTGATGTTTCTAAAAAATACAAAATGAACACCGCTGCATGTCAGTTACTGTACACTGGTGCGTTTCTATGATGCAGCACACTGGTGCGTTTCTACGACCTATGGGCACCACACAAATACCAAAAACAATTAAAAATCTAGGTGTGTTTTGTGTGATACTGCGCACCGATGCGTTTATGTGATACTACGCACCGTTGCATTTGTACGACGTATGGGCACCGCACAAATACCAATACCAAATATAAATATCAGTGTGTTTGTCTGATACGACACACCGGTGTGTTTCTATAATTCTACGTACAGGTGCGTTGAGACAAACTACGGGAACTGCACAAATCCCAAGACCAATTGGTACAGCTTCGTGCGTTGTATCACCAACACTGTGCTTGGTGCAGTTTTATACCTTGACATTCTAGTGCAAGATTCTTCGATTTCCTCGGGGCCACCGTCTAGATGACACACACCTGTGAGTTGAAACCTTAGTAGCACACCGATGAAAAAAACATCTGTAATAACCTCTGGCCACCCAGTTTTTTTAGTTGTGTTAATTTTTCGTTAAATTCTCTGCCAAAACCTCTGTAACCATAAACAGATGTTGTAGGAAATTTTTTTTTGACAATTTTGGCCAATTTTATAACACTAAAAACCTCCTTTATAACCTCCGCTAGAGGGTATTTTCCTTCTAGTGTTGTTAGGATATTATTCAGATGAATGGGTAGATTAACCTATTTTAGGTTTTTTGTCCATTCTCTCTACTAAAGAAAAGCACTATGTGATTTTTAATTTCAGTGTTTATATTTTATCAAGAAAACAAGTTTATATTTGCACTACAAAAGTTGAATGAACAAGGAGATCCACATTTAGTAATTTTTTGGACTTCCTTGGTAAGGAGGAATTTAGAAGAATACAGTTCCAAAGACTATATTGATCAGTTTATTCATCCAACCACATGTTTACTAAGAAGTAATGTAGAACCTAGGGTCAATGATGAGATTATGAAGATTTTACACCTCAGTGATCAAGCTAAGACAAGTGACTTGTACTTGTACTAGAATTACACTGAAATAAGAGTGTATGGGTGTGAGCTTCCACCCTACAAGCTGCCTATATACCTCCCAATGAGGGTTTTTGTATTAGCATACACCAGGAAGATGAACAATTTAGATGAAATTCACTTGTTTCAGCCAAGAAGAAATCAAATTTTAGAATAAAGACTCAAATTGGACCATTTATTTGCAACAGTAGGACAGCGGGAGAGGAGGCGGACATCCTCCTAAAACATATGAAGTTTACCTTAAGATTCACTTGGTCATATGACCCATTTGGCACAATTTCTAAGCTAAGGGTGGAAAATAAAACCATTCCTTATGTTCATACACAAATACCTGAAATTGAAAAGTACATGAGCCAGGTTGAGTGGGAAGACAACACCTTGCAATAATCAGAGGAGCAGCCTTTGTCTACATCAACTTCACAACCTCCCACACCTCAGGAAAAAGTAGAGAAATGACAAAGGGAGGAAGACTCTCCTTCAGTCATAGAGCTTTCAGCCAAAGAATTCAAGATTTATAGGAAGAAAGCAAAGTCCAACCCTAAAACAGACTTTGCAAAAGAGAAGGAAGAACAAACTACTATAATACTGAAGGGTCCACACTCTTCAACAAAGTTAGATAGATTCTTTGTTGGATCTCCAACATCATCAGTTTCACATGGGAATCCAGACACAGCTCAAACATCAGGATTGATTCAAGGAAAAATAGAGACAAGTATCTTTGATAAGTATAAAGAGATAAAGCAAAAAAATGAACTTCTCGAAGTCAACAATTATGATCAGTTCTGGAAACAAACTACCATAGCCTACCATAGGCTCTTATCAGCCTTCGACACTGATAAAGGAAGAATGAAGATGGAATTCTTGCAGGAATAGGTTCCCCATCCTAAATATGCAGTTGATTACAAGAAGACTTCATTTGAATTTAATGCAAAATATGTCCATCCTATTGATCGGATGGATATGCACAGGAAGACATGGGAAACGATATGTTCCACATTGAAAAATATTGGAATGACTACCTCTAAGTTGCAAGTATCACTCACCAATATTCAGTCTCAATTAAAAATTGAAAATGTCTCTTCTTTAGCAAAAGATAATCAAATCAAATCCTTAGAAGAATTGGATATGACCCAACCAATGTTAAGGCAACCAAAGAACTGATCAAGAAGAAGAATGTTGACATTGCTTCACTTAGGAAACAATTGAAATTGTCAGCAACTGAGGATCTGCAAACTAAAGAAATAGGGGAGACAGAGAGCCAAAAAGGATACATGCTCAAGCTAATTATGGAGCAAAATGCATAGATAAGGAACAAGGAAGTAGATATGGACAAGCTAGTCAAGGAAAAAGAACGAAATTCACATCTAGTTGTAGTCCCACTTGATGCAGTGCGTATTACAACAATATCACAAACAAGAATGGCTACCTCAACTACATCAAGGGTTTCTTCATCAACAACACCCCCAACACAGACTTAGATGTTGATGGAAAATTGGTAAACGTTGTGGAGGACATGCTTATACAAGGAGAAGAAATCAAAATATTACAAGGACAAGTAAAGGGCCTACAAGAGTAGAAAGCAAGGAGTGAGAACTCACATCTATCTAAAGTATAGAAATCCCAGAGACTTGCCCAGAGGCTACAACAGTTAGGGAAGGAAACTGCCATGGCTCAAACCTTAGCCCAACCTAAGGAAAATATATGGATATATATCAACAAATCTATGACATAAATTTGTCCACTAATACATATTATTTTTTAACTGAATGAGCTAATTCAGAAAGACAAAGAAATCATTGAAAAAATCAGAGAAAAGCTGGAAGAAAAAACAATTGAAGCCATAAATCTCATCAGATTTCTCAACTCAAAAAAAATGTATGAGTTAGAAGAATTGGGGATTGATGAAAGAACTGAAAGCATATTATAAATCAATAAAGTGTTAACCAAGAAAATATCATGATACTATAGGAGTAAAAATGTAAAGTTATGGAAATTATTTTCCAGAGGTTCTTTAACAAGTTTGAAGTGTTGAATAAGAAAGAACTTCCAAGTTTATTAGTGTTGAACGACAAATTAATCACTATGTCTGATTACAAAAAGAAATTAATGGTCGTGGCTAAGGATAGTTCCAAATTTGCAGGATACATGGGAGCATCACATGTAAAACTTTTTTAGAGACTCTCGAGTATAATTTAAACATCCAACATGAGATCAAACACATTTTTGACACTAAGCCCACCTTTACCAAATATAAAGAGGCAGGTGAAATTTATAGAAATTTACTCAAGCTATGCATCCCAAATGAAGAAAGGTTGGACAAATTATGCGAGTTACTTGATTGAAAAAGTGATTCTATCTTTAGCAGTAGGACCAAAAATGCAGCAAAGGTTAAAGGACAAATCAACAAAAATGTCCTAAAAAATAGTTCCAACAATTTGGAGTAGTTCAAACATGCCCTATATTTTTGTAATACAAGATGTGATCAGTTTTAGATATTCCTAAAATGTATCCTGATCTGTTATGACGGGATATTTTGTAAATAAACTTATAAATACTTCTGATTTCGAAGTATGAAGTTTTGCATCCAAGAAGGCTATTATATATTTCCAAATTTCAGTGGACTGATCAGTAATAAAGAAGCCTCTTTCAAAGGATTCCGGTGTTAAATTGTTGGTGAAGTGCATCTATCATTGTTTATGTGTTTACTTTATTTGTTTTCCATGCCTATGTGTGATCTTAATCTGAATTATTCGATAGAAAATTGAAGAACATAATTTTTTTTAATGCACACTGTGTTTCTAGATTTTAATAATTTAAATGTTTTCAACTGAAATTAGGTTAATGAATTCTTAATTTATCTTTACTTAATGTAAATCCATTTAGTTCTTCTCCTTTATTTCATTTAAACCTACAAAATGTAATTAGTTTGACTTCCTTGCCCTGTGAAATCACTTTATAAAAGCTAAAACAGATCCAAGTTTAAGTCATAGACTCCATAGCCCAATGGTAATTTAATCATTAATAATCCAAACTGTTAGTGTCGGTATCTTCATCCCTCCGTCAGTGATCAAATTCTCTTGTTGCATTGCATATTAGGTGTCTCATTCAGTCAGCTACATTCCATTAGGAGCATGGATCATTTGACTGTAGTGGCTTGTTGTACATTTTCCCTCATGTCCTTTACATGCTGGCCCATTTTCATTCATCAAGATCATCTGCAGTCACTTTTTGTCTTTAAATTTATAAGAGTCATTTATAGGGTTTCAGTTTCATTAGGTCTAGGGTTTCATCAAAAAAGGTCTTCAAAATGTCCAATAACGGTTAGCAGGCACATGAGGTGGTTGAATAAATTTCCAGTACCAAATAATTTTCATAATCGCATGCTCAGAAATGTATTTTTCCTGAAAACCTTGTTTTGAGGAAAAACAGAGTATTTTAGGTTTTTATGTATAAATTTGATGTAATTTCAGTTCTCTCATATGTAAATAACTTCAATGGAAAACCTGGTCACCTTACCAAGCTTCAGCAACTCCATCCCTTGCAAGGCAAACAAAAATCAAGTCATTCAGTTAATCAGAGGCAAAATAAAGCAAAACTGCCTAAAACAGAGTTTGAAAAGAAAGTGTCAAAGGTAAACATTACAAAAGTGGGTTTTATGAAGTAAAAAATTAAAGTATTTTGTATATAAGTTATTTCTTGTGTTTAAAAGACTCATTTGCATCCAAAAGAGCAAGAGAGATTTAGAGCAAGCTCGTGGTCACAAAATCGCAGCAAAGAGTTTCAGTTTTGGGGGCGCGGCGCATTGGGCCGCCTTCCACAGTATAAAAATTACATTGGCGTGGTGCATATAGAGGGCACGGCGTGTTGGGTTTGTGGCGCGGCGCATAGAGCTACAAGCCATTTTCACCACAAATTTATCCAAATTCCCAATTTTCTTGGTTTCCTCCGGTCCAAAGTAAGTCAACAACTCTGCAAATGTCAATGAAAGTGTGTCTTAAGATGTTTATGATGATTTAGTAAAAAAATTTCAAACCCTACTTCCTTGCAATTTTTTCTCAAGACATGATTGCTTAGGACTTGTAAATTTGTTTTTGTGGCCATCACTCCCTCACCGTTTTTCCCTCACTTCTCTTCTAGTTTCATTAACCTATCTTACTATCCCCCATATCCCTAAATTCATTCACCGCTATCCCCAATTCTCATTATCCCAAACCCTAGCTACAAAATTCTGAAACCCTAATTACTATCCCAAAAGCCTAAAAATTGTCCCTAAAACCATTCAATTCCCCAAATTCCAGTCAGCAACATTCCCAAAATCCCTCTTACCCTCTCCCTTCATAGTCCCTCATACATTTTCATACACTTGGTAGCAAAAGATCAAAGACACCTAAATTCTCTTCATACTCATCTAAGACAACACAAACTTTGGAAAACATAGAATCTGATCCCTCCTATGACAGAGATGAGGAGACAAACAATGATTCTCCTACACAAATGCATGCACCAAGGAGAGCTCACAAGGGTGGTAAACATGTACGAGAGGAACCTACTTCACTTGCCGAGCTGCAGGCCTGCCCTCTTGCTGTCACATGTTTTCAATAGCAATCTTGTTATCAGTTTTGTGAGATGGTTGCTAGAGTCCAGTACCATCATGAGTTGGCTAGGTTGTTTGTGTTTCATCTACATAATGGCCAAGTCACTCTAGCAGGTGTGACATTCACCTTGACATCGAAGTCTATTTCTCTAGCAACTGGCATTCCAAATGTCGGTGAGAAGTGGAATAAAAAGCAGCAAATTGACAGGGAATATTGTGAGCCATACATCAAGCCTGGTTATTCGAGACAACTCATCAGAGTTTTTCCCTTTCGGTACCTGAAAGACTCATATGCTCCTTTGATGAAACTCATAATTAAGTATTTCAGCTGTGAGGGCCGATTTTCTCGCCTATATGCATATCACATCAGATTGTTGATGCAATTTACCAGGGTGAGAATGATGAATCTCCCATACTTCATGTGCTGAAATATTGAGAAAATGACCACCCTAGTGCAAAAGAAAACTCCTCAGCAGCAGTATAACAGTATATATCATTTTGCACTCATTAAAATTGTGGTCATGCATCATCTTGGTTTGCAGGACATCTCATGGGAGGATTTCATTTCTCATGAGTTCTTCACAGCTCCTCAGGTACCTCCAGAAGCTTTTCATGAGATAGGTGGACCTTCACATTAGCAGGAGGGTCATGAGACACAGACCGCTAGTGTGCTGGTGTTTGTCACCTATCAAAAGAGCACTAGAAGGTTGTTTGCAGCAGCAAAGCAAGTATTATCTACACCCGGGGTGGAAGGGGAATCACTTCCTCCATCAGCAGAGTAGGTTCAGGACAAGGAAAAGTGGCCATTATATGATGAGGGGCCTTCAGGAGGGCAAGAGACATATTTCATTCTTATTCAGGATGATGAAACCGATTTGGGCTCACCAAGCTCAAAGTTTAAAGAGATCATTCGGAAGAAATGGGCGAAAATTAATGCTTTGTCCCTCAACCTACAAAGAGCCAATTGGATAATCAAATACCTTGAACAAAGAAACAAGCAAATAGAGGATCAGAAAATGATTATGGAGCTGCAAAACATACGAGAGAACCGGCAAGCCGCCAAAAGGAGCAAAACCAAATTGACATCACTTGAGCAAGAAATTGAAGTTGATCATGAAACTTGGCTTCAAAGGGTAAATATACATTTGGAAAAGCTGTTGGAGAAGGCCAAAAAAGAGAAAAATATGATGAGGCACATGGCCAACCATTACTGGGCGAGAAACCATGTGTGCAAAGCAAGAATCAAGATCTTGAAGGCCAAGTTGAAGAAGGAATCAAAGCGGCGAAAAAATCATGATAGACTTCAGATCTTGGCTAAGGCTTCCTTGGCCCAACAAAACACTTGATGGAGAACACTCAGAAAAAATTTCAAAAAATTTGGGACACTTTTTGCATTTTTGAAAATTTTGGGCCAAAACACAGGTTTTTCTGCCCAATGTGCCGCGCCACTTGGTGCTCGCTTTTGATGGAGACCTCATTTTGAGTAAAACTCAACATTTTTGGATTTTTCATGGAAAAATATGCATGCCTACCAATGGCCAAGAAATTTTGACAGGTTTTGGGCTTCCAAAAAGGTCAAAAACACCCTAAAAATGACCTTTCTGCCCCTTTTTTGACACACAGAAAGCAGTCTTGGGAGAACTCAGTTTTGGAGGGGAGAATGGAAGCCAAATTCAAAAATTCCACTTGTGCTGGAAATTAGATAGGCATAAATTTCCAACAAGCCCACTTGGAGCAAATTTGGACACCGGAAAGGCCTCCAAAATCAGCTGCAAACAGGAGCTACGCATAGGGAAATTAGGCACGACGCATTGGAGGAATTTTGCTCATTTTTGGTCAAAAACTCTTTTTTTCGCCTAGTTTTTTTCACAGTTTGACTTTTTCCTTCTAATTGTCAAACTCATGATGTAATTTAATGCGACATGATGGATTTTGATGTAATTTTGTTAAATTTTCACTCATAGAGGTAGATTCATCCATCAAAAGGTAGTTTGCAACTGAATGAATCAGTTTCCTAGTTTTTAGAGGCAAGCTGTTCCTCTGCCTACTTTCTAGTTCTTAGTTTAGATTTTGTTGGAAAAGCTCCTAATCTTATGAGCTCGACCCCCAGAGGCTAGGATGAGTTTTTTTTTGTCTATATCTTATGTTTTATCAGTCATTAGCATGGTTGGAATTTTGGGAAATCTTTGAGCATCATTATACATTCATCTCTGCAGTTTGGCAAAGGAATAGACCAGGGTTTGCAGCACTCTATGGGATTCATGTGGCATCTTGCTTTGATATTGTGTTTCTCTTGATAAATGTAAGTTTACTGGTGTTTTATGTATGCCATTCACTCTCTTTTTTCTTCTTAACTAAAACAAACAAGGGTAAAGGTAGAATTCATTGAAATTGCAGTGCTCTACCTAGGGTTTGCTTAGTTATCTATGTTTTCAGCTATTTGAAGAGGATCCTTGAAGGTTTCCTTCCCTCGTCAACTCCTCACCTGTCTAAAGATCTCCATTTCATTCAAATTGAAGTGTCAAATCAATTGCCTACCTTGCCCCATTGAGATCTCTGGAAAACTGAGCCTCATTCCCTAGACCCAAATCTGCCTTTCCATTTGAGCCAGAAAAACATCATTAAAATCAATCAAACTATTTTTCACACATACCTAGCCTAAAATCAGTCTTCACATCAAATAATCTCAAGCCTCATTGATCATTTTTTGCTGAGATTGACAAGGAGAGAGCCCTCTCCTGACCTGGTAGGGCTAGTTACCAGGTTAAGCGTGGTTTGATGTTACCCTAGATTCTGCCTTTTTCAGCCTGAGGTAGATTTAGGCCTTAACACAAACAATCCAAATCAACCAAACAAACACCGAATTTTCATAACTAGCCTAATATCTCAAACCAAACAAATCTAAATTTGACAGAGAGATCCCTCTCTAAAGCTGGCAGGGCTAGATCGTAGCTTCCAAAGTGCTTTTGTGGTTACCTTTGTATTTTTTCTTGCAACCTTGGAAATTATAGAGTGGTAACATAGTGGCCACCATAATGGGGAACGAACAAAGTTTTACTTCTAATGATACATTTCCCTAGTTAAAAAAAATTATTTCAGGAAAATTAATGGTTCAAATTTTAGAAATAAATGTTCATAGGTTGTAAACCTTGTAAATAATTGAGTTGTGTGTTTAAAATTTTAGTTCTGACTCAAAAAATAATTCACGCCAGATCTCATCCTGATCCAGAACCTGCTAAGATCTTAGATGACCCTGAAAAATTAATTAGGAAGAGAAGTTTATCTGCAATTTAAGGAAGCAATGTCCCCCACACAGAGAAAACTCTCTCCCTGAGAGTTTTGTCACTATAGAGAGTATTGAGTATGATCTACCATTTGAACATAATATATTTAGGACTAAGTCTGAGAATTTTGTGGATGAGACAGTGTTTGATCAATAAATTCTACAACCCTATACACCTAAAAGTCAATCTATTGAAACAAATTTTGATCAGCAAACCCTCCAAAAATTGGACAAATTATAGGATCTAATATCATATTTTGATCAATTTGTACATGAGCCATATATCCAACAATATGTTGAACTCTCCGCCCTCACAATAGTAGCATCTTTTGCTTCCTTTCAATCAGTTAATCTTATATCAACTAGTCCCACTTCCTCCATAATCACCACTACTTCTCAAAAATCATCATAGATAGCGTTCCAACCTATTGTGGAGACTCCTACACCTACACCCCTCATAACCTCTTCTATTATTCATCCCAAAATTCTAATCATGGTAGCCAGGTATGCTCCCCTGGTTTTGGTTTCCACTTTGCATAATATGCCACCTGAATATTAAACTAGGATCCCTCAATTCAATGGTACTAGACCGATCACTACACAACACCATGTTTATAGAATGAATGATTATTCTGATCTTCAGGAAATTGATGAGGAAGATGTAAAATAAGACTTTTTGCTCAAATTCTAACCAGGGAAGTTTAAAAATGGTTCAAATATTTACCACCAGCCTGTATAAATTATCTCACTGCTTTTCACCAGTCATTCCTCAATAGATGGGAAATTAAGAAAAACCCCCTTTATATTTTATCAGAATATGAGAACATTAGAAGGGCCCCTGGGGAGAGTGTGCAAGATTATTGCACTAGATTTAATAGTGTTTACAATGCAATTCCCCCAACCATTAAGAGCCCTCAAGGTTTAGCCCTGATTAAATTCCCGGATGGTTTTGATGCTGACATGTATAACCAATTACGAGAAAAGGAACTCTGTAACCTTGGAAGAAATGAAGAGAGACGTCGTGAGTGTAGACACAAAATTGTTAGCTAAAAGGGTAGGCTTAGGACTGAGAGGAGAGTAACTATAAAAGAAGAAATATCTACTTCTTCCGCTGATGCAAAAATAGATTCCCTAGTTAGAACAATGGAGAGAATGATGGAAAGAATAAATATAACTAATTGGGCCCCTCCTAGAGAAAACCAACCTGGTCCCCAAATCCGAAATCCTAATTTTAGGAGAAACTTATCCCAGATCAAACAAAGACAAAAAAAAGGTCCAGCTTAGCAGATAAGACCCCCATTTCAAGAGAACTATGTAGATGAAGAGGGAGATTTAGTAGAAGACGTTGATGAAAATCATATAAACTTAATGGGAATGATAGTGAAATCATTTCTTAACTCGGGAAGAACAAGATCTCTCTTTGCTTTCACAACCTGAAGTAAATTCTGAGGAATCATAAGAATGCAAAAAAGGTTTTGAGAGTGTAATAATGGAATTCCATAAACAATATAACATAAGGAGTAGGAAAACAACTGATAATTCTACTAAAAATATTGTTGATACTCCCATTAAAAATACATCTAATACCGCTGGTAAGAAAAGTCCTGATATATCTCCCAAAAAGAGTGCATAGATTCTTGTTAGGAAATTTTTTGATATTGTTTCTAAAACAACCCAAATTGATATTCCATCTACCAGCCAACAAAAATATAATTTCCAAAAATATGTTGTTAAGAACAAGATATTATCAATATAGATAAAACTCAAGCAACATTCAATATCGAAAATGAATTGGATAAAATCAAAATACCCATTCCCCTGACATAACTCATGATCAAGAATGTTTACAAATCACAAGTAATGAAAGCTTTGAAGATAGGGGAAGGTGCAGATACATTAAATTTAATTGATGATCAATCAGAATTACTATTTGGACCCGAAGTTGATGGAAAACCTCAAGAAGGAGATGTACCTCCATTTTATGTTAGTTTGAATATTCATGATAAGATTTTACATAATGAAATGCTTGATTCAGGTGCTTCACACAATCTTATTCCTAAGGCTGTCATGGAAAAATTAGGACTTGATATCACTAGACCATACAAATATTTGTATTCTTTTGATTCAAGTAAAATTCCTAGGTTTGATTAAGAATTTATGTGTCACTTTAGCCCAGATACCAACCAAGAGTGTGGTAATGGATATTGTTGTTACAGACATACCTCCTAAATATGGCACGTTACTGTCTCGCTCATGGGGAGATAAGCTGCAAGGTACCCTTCAAGTGGATATGATCTATGCTACGATTGTTGTGTTTGGTCAACAACGAAGATTATATAGGGAAACATTGATGAATTTCATGGTAAGAAGTCAGGAAAAAACACACAATTATCCCTTATATTCAGTCCATTCATACCTAGATTCTTTCATTTTGTACAATGATGGGGGCTTAGAAAAACAAATTTAAAATTTAGAAACTGATTTGAGTGAAATTCAAGAGAACAAAACAGAAATGTTAGAACATGATAAACAAAATGAACCTCTGTGGAATATGGATTTTGATGGGTTTCTCGATAAAGACGAGTCAAGAGCAGGAGTATGGGTTTCAAATTCACAAACCAACCACTCAAAAGGACATTCTTATAAACTAAATTTTCAATGTACCAACAATATAGCCGAACATGAAGCCTTAATCCTAGGGTTACAACTTTTAAATAAGCTAGGAGCCAAGAGAATTTACATTCATAGAGACTAGGAATTGATAATTAAACAGATCACAAGAGAATACTATACCAAGCACCCAAGATTAAGAGATTATAGAAATGTTGTTATGGATTTTCTTGAGTATTTTGTTGAATATGATTTTTCTGCAATCCCTAGAGGAAAAAACATCCTAGCTGATGGTCTGGCTACTTCGGCTAGTACTTGTAAAATTTCATAGTGTCCTAGTCACCAATAGATCATTGAAGTAAAGAACAGACTAGTTGTACCATACAACATCATATATGGGAAAGTCTTTGGAAACGATGAGCGGATTGAAAACTTTTTAAAATCAAAGGAGGAATTTGAGTGTGCTAATATAAATGTAGATTTATATTTAGAAGATAATGTAAATGAGAATATAAATAAAGTGTTAATAAGATAGAATTAAACGAAATAGATGAAGAACAAGAGGAATTAGAAATATTGCAATTGAAAGATAACGTTTTGCCGAGAGGGTTAGTCCCCTTAGAGGAATTGTTTGATTTCAATGATGTAGCTAAAAAGCCGAAAATTGAACCTACTGGAGCTGAAGTTGAAGACTACAATATTGGAACTAAACAAGAACCAAAAATGATTAAATTATCTAAATCTTTACCCCCTAGTGAAAAGCAAAAGTACATACACTTGTTCAAATAATTCATATATGTATTTGCATGGAGTTATGAAGATTTGAAATCTTATAACACTAGCCTTATACAACATACGATTCCTATAAAAGAAGATCAAAGGCCTTTTAAACAGAAACTTAGGAGGATTGACCCAATGTTGATGCCTCTAATTGAAAAGGAGGTCAAAAAGTTGTATGATGCAAAGATCATTGTGCCATTAAGATACTCTAAGTGGGTGTCAAACTTAGTTCCAACTAGGAAAAATACAGGAGAGATTAGACTATGTGTTGACTTTAGAAACATCGATAAAGTTTCTCTGAAAGATAACTACCCTCTGCCTAAAATGGATCACATTTTGCAGAAGGTGGTGGGATGTAGTGGAATTTCTTTATTAGATGGTTTTTTTGGTTACAATCAAGTTTTAGTGTTGCATCCTAAAGACCAGGAAAATACAACATTTACTACACATTGGGGCACTTTAATGTATGTGAAGATGCATTTTGTCTTAATGAGTGTTGGTGATACATTCCAAAGAGAAATGGACATTGCCTTTGTAGATGAGATAGGCAGGTAGAGACTCCACAAGTAACTGGGGATTTTGCAACATCTCCCTAGTATGCAGACCTTATTTTTGTCTTACATCATTTACAATCTCCTCCTGGTTTGACCAAAACTAAAGCTAGATTTCTTAAACTCAAAGCTTTGAAATTTTGTATTTTGGACAACAATTTGTATTGGAAGGATGATGGAGGAATTTTACTAAAATATTTATTGAAGGATGAAGTAGATAAAGTAGTGCAAAAATTTCATGAAGGAAATTATGGTGGACACTTGTAATGGAAGACCATTGGCAACAAGATTTTAAGAGCTAGTTTTTACTGGCCAACCTTATTTGCAGATATCCACAAAAAATTCACCTCATGCCACCAATGTCAGATCTTTGAAGGAAAGAGAAAGTTGTTTCCCCTACCCTTAAAGCCCATATCAGTTGAAACTCCTTTTCAGCATTGGGGTTTGGATTTCATTGGGGAAATTCATCCTTTATCCTCAGTCCAGTACAAGTGGATCCTTACAGCCATTGATTATTTTACCAAGTGGATTGAACCTCTACCCACAACACAAGCTATTTATGTAGTGATTATTATTTTTTTATAAACTAATATTCTTTCAAGATTTGGATGTCACAGGAAAATCATAACTGATAATGCAACAACGTTCAAATCAAAGAATATGGTGGAATTTTTCAACAAGCTTCAAATCACTTTAGTACACTCTACTATATATTATCCCAGGGGGAATGGATTAGCAGAGTCTTCCAACAAAAGTTTGGTAAATATCATCAAAAATTTTTTGGAGGATAACAAGAAATCATGAAACAACAAACTGGTTAATGCATTATGGGCTGACAGACTCACCACTAAAAAATCAATTGGCATGTCCCCATACCAATTGGTTTATGGGATGAATGTTGTTTTTCCCACTTCTTTGGGTGTCCCTGTTATCAAAATGATGCAATATTACAAGTGGAATTTAATGACATTCATAGGAGAATAAATCAAACAATACAGATGCAACAATCCAGAGAATAAGTTTACAACAAAACCCAAGTCATGCAGGAAAACATCATAAAATCTATGATAGAAGAACCAAGGTTGATAATTTTTAGATAGGAGACAGTATATTAAAATGGGATTCAAGAAATGAAGAAAAAGGAAAGCATCAAAAATTTTATAATCTATGGAAGGGACCTTACAAAATTCATGCTTACATAGGTAATAATGTATTTTTCCTAAAAGACATGGATGGAGCAGAGCTGCTTATTGGACCTGTAAATGGAAAAATTCTCAAACATCATTTTTCACAAGAATATAATTTTTTTTCAATAAGATCATTTTAAATATCATTTTCCTTCTACTGTCATGAGTGGGTGATTCATGTCAGAAGTTGAAGCCCAGAGAGAAGGCCATAGGCTCCTGATCAATTTTCCACCATAATTACAACATCAACAAAATCAATCAGATGCAAAAAAGTACTGAAGAAGGTGATTCAATGCTACTGGTCAACAATTATTGGCACCTCACAGGGAGAGTGTCATCCACATCTCGAGCCACGGTTAGGATCCTATAATTTATAGGATCATAAGTTGTCTGAATATTTTCTCTCAGACATATGAAATTGTAAATAATATGGCATTTTGAAAATGATTTCCAAAAAAAAAGATACAAATAAAATTAAAAATTAAAAATTAAAAGAGGGTATATGAAAACAAAAATAGAATAAAATAAAATAAAGTAAGAGAATAAAAAAATGAAAATGATGATGCAAAGAACCCCATGAAAAAAGAAAAACCATTGTGAAAGTGATGCAAATTCAAATGCCACTAGAAGAAAAATAGTTTTGTTTTGAAAATAAAATAGGATTTTGTGTGCAGATTGTTTTAAATGCCACAACTATAAATCCTTGTTTGAATCATACAGTATAATCATGGTCAAACACATTTGAATTTCTGTTATTAGCCTATAGAAATAATTTAGCCAAACTGTTTAAACTTGGCTAAAATTAGCTACGTAGATGAAGAAATTGGTCCAATTGTTTAAGCTGGATCAATGAAGGTAAATGAGTAGGTTAGAATTAGATTATACAATTACCCATTAAAAGAGAAAAATAACAAGGGCCTGAACATTCAAATGCACCCTTAGGTAGTGAGAAATAAGCCTAGTAGAAAAATTTAGAAATAAAAGGGATGAAAATGTAATAATTTATGTTGTATACCACATATATTCTTAGTCTAAGTATCAGCGCTTATGTTATAAAGTTTTAAATAGATAAAGGTATTTTTCATGTAGCGGGTAAGTGGCGCACATGATTGAATGCTGAGATCATCATCCACCAAAATCAATGGCCCCGAACGCCTTTCGCCCCCTGCCCTTCCTACCTTTATCGGCGGAGGGGGGTTCGAAAATTCATTTGGCTCCCTTCCGGCACCACATAACGTGTCACTCCCTCGTGATTTCACACCCCCCACCCCCCGTATACCACTGATTGTTTCTACCTCCCTCTAAAAACCATCAAACCACTCCCCTTTCCCACCAACGCTCCTCACGCGCTCACTTCCAATCCTTTCACCACATTTGTCCTACCTGATACACATTAATTCTTCCCTAGATTACTGTTTACATCTCCTAATGATCCCACATCCCTAACGGGTGGCGTCATAAACTATGCCCTCCCAATCTTACGTCCATTTGCAGAAGAAGAATCTCGAACACACAATGAAAGAACCACTATTTCCACTCAACCGTCAATTACAACAATACCTCTTCTGCAAGAATACAGACCACCGCCAACTTTTTCTTCCTACTACGTGACTTTTGCAAATCGTTTCTGGGTGAGAAAAAACAAATAATGACAATCACAAATCCGCCCGATCCTCCCAATCTTGATCTTGACCATATCCCCCTGGCCGACAGACTATAAAATATCGAGTTGAAAGGCGTAACTCGATTACTGAACGCTACATTAATAACCGTGTACCATCTTTCACCAGAGTGATGAGATTGGGCTCCTGGAATCCAATTTACCCCCTTATATGTTTCCTCAAACCTACTATTTCTAGGATTTTATCCTCAAATGCCAAGCCTTTCCAAGCCAAAGAGCCATTGTAACTCATAGTGGTGAATTTTTGTTTACAATTACCCCTAAAACAATCAATCAAATGTTGCAGATCCCCTAGAATGATTCTACAACCCCTTTCTCAGTGGAATCTCTAAATGAACTATACTAGAAGTTAAATTTTTCCCAAAGAGCGAGGATTTTTGAAATCTTCCTGCCTAAGGATGCCTAATTACCAAAGAAAAATCCACCATACCCCTCCTCCATTTTTCCAGACAAGGCTAAGTAAATTATCTCCGTATTCTCATGTTTGTTAGGATATTATTAAGATGAAAGGGTATATGAACCTATTTTAGGTTTTTTTTCCATTCTCTCTATTGAAGAAAAGCCCTATGTGATTTTTAATTTCATCTGGTTCCTTACTGATGGCATCCATGAATGATTATTTAAGTTTCAAACTAAAGGAATGTTCAAATATGATTCCATTTTGATTTACGTGTTTCTATTTTATCAAGTAAACATGTTTCCATTTGCACCAGAAAAGTTGAATGAACAAGGAGATCCACATTCAGTCATTTTTTGGACTTCCTTAGTTAGGAAGAATTCAGAAGAATACCATTTCAAATACTATGTTGATCAGTTTATTCATCCAGCCACATGTTTAGTGAGCAATAATGCAAAACCCAAGGTCAGTGATGAGATTCAGAAGATTTTACACCTCAATGAGCAGGCTAAGATATGTGACTAGTACTTGTACCATAATTACACTGAAATAAGAGTGTATGGGTGTGAGATGCCACCCTATAAGCTGCCTAGATACCTCCCAATGAGGGTGTTTGCATTAGAACACATCAAGCATATTATCAATTCAAACTAAATTCACTTTGTTTCAGCCAAGAAGAAATCACATTTTAGAATAAAGACACAGATTGGACCTTTTATTTTCAACAATAGGACAGCAGGAGAGGAGGCATACATCCTCCTAAAATAGATGAATTTTCCCCTAAGCTTCACCTTGTCATATGACCCATTTGGCACAATTTCTAAGCTAAGGGTGGAAAATAAAACCACTCCTTATGTTCGTACATAAATACCTGAAATTTAAAAGTACATGAACCAGGCTAAGTGGGAAGAAAACACCTTGCAAGAAGCAGATGAGCAGCTTATGTCTACATCAACTTCATAGACTCCCACACCTCAGGGAAAATCAGAGAAACGAACAAGGGAAAAGGACTCTCCTTCAGTCACAGAGCTTTCATCCAAATAATTCAATATTTACAGGAAGAAATCAAAGTCCAACCCTAAAACAAACTTTGCAAAAGAGGATGAAGAGAAAACTACTATAATACTGAAGGGTCCACACTCATCAGAAAAGTCAGATAGCTTATTTGTTGGATCTCCAACATCATCAGTTTCACAGGGGAGTCCAGACACAACTCAAACATCAAGATTGATTCAAGGACAAATAGAGAAAATTATATTTGATAAGTATAAAGAGATCAAGTAGAAAAATGAGCTTCTCAAAGTCAGAACTTATGACTAGTTTTGGAATCAAACTACCACATCCCAACATAGGATCTTATCAACCTTCGACACCGAGAAAGGAATAATGTAGATGACATTATTTCAAGCACATATTCCCCATCCTAAATCTATAGCTGATTACAAGAAGACTTCATTTGAATATGATGTAAAAGATGAATATGCACAGGCAAACAGGGGAAATGATATGTTCCACATTGAAAAATATTGCAATGACTGCCTCTAAATTGCAAGTATAACTCACCAATATTTAGTCTCAACTCTTCTTTAGAAAAAGATAATAAAATCAAATACTTAGAATAATTGGTCATTAAGATAGGATATGACCCAACCAATGTTAAGGTAGTTGAACAATTGATCAAGAAGAATAATGCTAACATTGTTGCAATTAGGAAACAATTGAAATTGTCAGCAACTAAGGATCCACAAACTAAAGAAATAGGGGAGAGAGAAAGCCAAAAAGGAGACATGCTCAAGATAATTATGGAGCAAAATGCATAGATAAAGAACATGGAAGTAGAGATGGACAAGCTAGTCAAGGAAAAAGAACAAAATGCACAACTTGTTGTAGTCCCACTAGATATAGTACCCCAGAGACTCACCCAGAGGATACAATAGTTGGGGAAGGAAATTTTCATGGCTCAAACCTTAGCCCAAGCTAAGGAAAATATATGGATAGTTATCAAAAAATATATGACATAAATCTGGCGACTAATACAGATTATTTTTTAACAGAATGAGCTAATTCAGAAATCCAAAGTAGTCATTGAAAAAATTAGAGAAAAGATGGAAGAAAAATAAACTAAAGCCATAAATCTCATCAAATTTCTCAACTTCAAAAATAGGTATGAGTTAGAAGAATTGGGGATTGAGGATAGAATTGAAACCATATTATAAATCAAGAAAGTGTTAACCAATAAAAATCTCATGATACAGTTGGAGGAAAAATGTCAAGTTCTAGAAATTGGTGTCTAGAGGGTCTTTAACAAGTTTGAAATGTTTAATAAGAAATCACTTCCAATTTTATTAGTGTTGAATGATAAATTAGTCACTTTCTCTGATTACAACCAGAAATTGATGGTCGTGGCTAAGGATAGTTCCAAATTTGCATGGATATAGGGGAGTATCACAGGTAAAGCTTTCCTAGAGACTATGTAGTATGATTTAAACATCCATCATGAGATCAAACACATTTTTATCACTAAGCCCACCTTTACCAAATATACTGAGGTAGATGAAATTTACAAAAAGTTACTTAAGTTGTGCATCCCAAGTGAAGAAATGTGGGAAAAATTATGCGAGTTACTTGATTGAAAAAGTGATTCTATCTTCAACAGCAGGACCGACAACGCAGCAAAGGTTAAAGGACAAATTAGCAACTATCTCCTCAAAAATAGTGTTAGAAATCCGAAGTAGTTCAAACTTGCGCTATGTTTTTGTAATACAAGATGTAATCAGTTTTAGATATTCCTAAAATGCATCTTGATATGTTATGAAATGATATTTTGTAAATAAACTTATAAATACTTTTGATTTCAAAGTATGAAGGGTTGATTTTTGCATCCAAGAATGCTATTGTATATGTTCAAATTTCAGTGGACTGATTGGTAATAAAGAAGTCTATTTTACAAGATTCTTGTTTTAAATTGTACTTCCAAGATGCCTAGAAAAAACTAAAGCAGATAAAGTCTTACAGGAACTCCATGATGGACTAGCTGGAGGACATTTTGGAGGAAATACAACATCACATAAAATTATGCATGTAGGTTACTATTGGCCTACACTTTTCAGAGATGCTCATGAATATTCAAGGAGATGTAAAATATGTCAAAGCACATCTGGCAAATAAAGAAAACCAGCATTCCCATTACAGCCAGTCAATATTGAACAACCATTTGAGCAATGAGGCTTAGATATAATTGGTGAGATCGTTCCTAACTCTTCCAAACAACATAGATATATTCTTACAGCTACAGATTACTTTACCAAATGGGTGGAAGCAATTCCATTAAAAGTAGCTAATTCAAAGAATATCATTGTTTTCATCGATCAAGATATCATAACCAGGTTTGGTCTACCTACTGCTTTGATGTTTGATAATGCATCTTATTTTTCTGGAACTACTATGATAGATTTTTCAATTAAAAGAGGTTTCAAATTAAAATATTTTGCAAATTATTACCCACAAGGAAATTGTTTAGCAGAATCAACAAACAAAAATTTGATTAGAATAATCAAAAGAATTGTTGATAAGAATCAAAGAAATTGGCATAAGTCATTAATTTTCGCTCTTTGGTCAGATCGAATAACTCAAAAAGCTTCTATTGGTACTTCACCATTTAATCTTGTATATGGAAAAGAAGCTATTCTTCCCACCAATGTAGTTATTCCATCTCTTTCCTTAGTACAATTTATTGATGAAATTCCTACTTCTTCTTTACAATTCAGACAAGCTCAAATTCTTAAGTTAGAAGAAAAAAGAGAAAAATCCAAACAAACTCATATTCATCATCAACAAATAATAAAAGCCTTATTTGATTCAACTTCTGTCATGTCAAAAAAAATTCAAATTGGTGATTTGGTATTGAAATGGGACAAAGCGCATGAGGAAAAAGGTAAACACACGAAGTTTCAAAAACTTTGGCTAGGTCCATTTCAAATAATTAAAGAAATAAGCCCATCAACATTTTTATTGCAAGATTTATCAGGAAAAAAGGATTCTTTGCCTGTTAATGGGCAGATTTTGAAAAAATATTTCTCATAGGAGGTAACCCCTTCTATCCTTGTATATTAAAGTCTTTTGTTTTTCTTGTAAAATAAAAAGTTGCTTAGTACTGACATTTGACCTTTCAAAACAAATCTCAGATGACTTTCTTTTGATTTTTCTTTTCACTTATAAAAAATGAAAATGTTAAGGAAGGAAAATCGAAATATTTAAAGAGAGATTGATTTTATCTTTCTAAAAAAATGAAATTTCAATAAAATAGTTATTTGTTTTGATGAGCTCTCATTTATATATAGCATGAATATTATTTTTATCAGTCAAGAAAAGAAACTTTAATATAGTAAAAACCATTTTGCAGAAAAGAAATCTAAAACTCGACATTATCATCCAGAATCTTAAAAGGACCTATGATTCATCTCATCCGGAAAATCTTAAATTTTTTTCAAAAGTAATTCAAAAGAAAATAAAAAGATATGATTTGAAGAAAAACTTAAAAGATAATAAGTCTCATCATGAGCTTGTTTACCATGTTCATAAAGAGATAGTTAAACTGACATTACTAATATTATCTCCCAAAACAGTGTAATGACTTGAGATTATATAAAAAAGACAAGGGGTCTCATCAAGAGCCAGCTTGATCAGTTTAATTACTATTTGTGAATGGAATTGTCATTATTTGGTTACCAAGACAAGACAATGGCTTTTAAGTAAATAAAAATATATAAAATAAAATTCTCAAAAATTAGAATTTACTTATGAAAATTATGAGAAATACTGGATGGGAGAATGGATCATAGATGGGTAAAAGGTAACCCTGCCAAAAGCTTAAAATTGCCTATTGGAACAGACGCTCTATCTATGATAAAAGAGTAAATTTGTATAAAGTTGATCTGTAAAGGTTATTTACTTTATCCTTTTAAACTACGTAAAGACTGATATAGATTTCCATACTTATATATTTAAAGAGGAATTCTTATGAATAGTGAATAAAATAAATTTTCATTGTTTAGCAAAGGTATTATTTATTTGAAATTTTATTCCTTTAAACTATTTTATTTTCAAAAAGGTTTAGAAATTTCAAAAGTTTTCATTAGAGACATCTTGTTCACCCAAGTGAATCGCCAATTGTTGTGCTATACAAAAAACCCTCATTTATTTTTTTATAAATAGGAACCCTTTAGAAATAAATAGGATTTTTTTTTTTTTTTTTTTTTTAATTTCCTAAAATAAAAAACTTGGAAAATAAATTTTCTATTTTTTGCCTTAAAGCGCATCGCATATTACATATTTTATTTCAAAAAAGAACCATAAAACGTAAAATATGCGAATTGTGAAATGCGCTCAAATCCTCTCCGAAGATATAATTTAAAAGAAAAAGAAAAAACTTAAAAAAAACCTCAATCATTGTTATATTTGTTTTCCTTTTTGCATCGTACTTTACTTAATCAATAAAGCTTTAAGAAGAAAACGATATAAGTTGCGATACCCGCAGATCCTACAAGCAAATAAAGAAAAAAATATAAAATCTTTTGGCTATCACGGTCACTTCAATGTTTTCGCAATTCGCATTGCACACAACTTATAATATACACTCAAACGTTATCCCATAAAAGTTGCAATCTACGATTTGCACAGATCGCATTTCACTGCCTTTAAGAGTCAAGTATCACGAAATATTATAAGGAATGATTGCGATTTGCGTAGTTAATGAATTCAGTGTGTGAAACAGCTTGTGTCATATCAAATGGAATTTAAGACCTTAACGGCTTTAAAACGATTGATAGATCTTACGTGTGAGGCCATGTGAAATATTAAATTAGAAATTATGAAAGATGATTGATAGATTGATATCTTCTCATATGTGTTTGAAGTAAATGATTGATTTAATCTTGTGATACTCCTTATGTGTTAAATTCACTTTGCTCTTAGGAAATGAATTAACGGGTTGAAGAAGATCAAAATGAGCAAAAGGGGCAAAGAAATTTCTCAAACGTCATCCACAGAAGACACAGATATGTCTCCATTATTTTCAGATACCGTCTACAACAAAGACTGCCACAATTCGACATGGGAGGCAATGTATAAACTCTTTGAAGATGAAGGACCAAGGGTGATAAATAAAGTATCTTCAACAGGCACTTATTCTACCTCTGATGCAAACCTTTTTGATGTTGCATGCTCATACATTCACAGGATAGCTGCAAGACCAAATATTCTTCCTTATAAAGATATGGTTAAGTGGGAAATTGACCACTTAAACATTGAATATAGAATGTTCAAAAATTCGAGAGGAGAAACTATAGGTTCTTTCAAAGTAGAGGATTTAGCAGCAATGTATCATCTACCAACCCCGTAGCAGAAATGTGACAATAAATATGTGCATAAATTCAAAGGAGAACATCTAGATATTATCAAAGTCATCCATGAATGGAAGGACAATGAAGGGAAATTGAAGCAAGATATGTTTGGTACGTACCCAATAGCACAAATTCCTAATCCTTATTGTTATGCCGCTGGTATGTTATGTAGAATATTTTCCAAGCCTAATAGCACTAGATTTTCAAGAGATTGGGTTCCCCTAATTAACACAATCATCAATTCATCTATCTTAAATTAGGCAGACATTTTATCCAATTACCTAGCCAAGCATATAACTGAAATATAGGAATAAAATAAGTATTTCATTCAAAGAAATACCTCCTTTTTATATGTCTGCCTATGTCATGGACGATATCTGTTTTACTTCTAAATTTTTTACCATGGGTTGGAAATGGACTTCCAATGACCCTACCCCGATTCACATCTACCACAGAGAACTCTGGGATTTAGAGTTCCACTTACATCTATATAAAATCTGTTATGGAGTCATATTTCCCATACATCAAATGATTTTAAACAAAAGAGCTCCTAGGGTTTCTGAAGAAGCTAATGTAGATATTCTTCCAGTAGCTAGATGGTTTGCCGAAGAAAATTTTACATACATTAGAGTATTTGGGAGTTATGCTTCTCCCCATGTTTTACCTTACTATGTTCCCAATAAATTACTTGCAAAAGAAATAGCCTATCAACTTGTCAATGGTGTCACGAAGCAGCTGAAGGATGGTAAAAAGGCTATTTGACCTAATTTACCTTTATAGTGCAACACCTTTGCTCTGGCTAATATCGGCCATACTTACAAAAAGGTTCCCAAGATTCAGTTATTGAAATTGGCATTTATGCCAGGAAGATTATATGATCCCAATGATGTGATTAAAAATTACATCGCAAAGCTTAAAATGAAGCCTTTTGTAAAGGAAGTAGATGGATTCGATGACCTCTTCCAGGGCATGGAAAATTTCTTTGATATTACCAAGTACGTTTCTAGTCAACTAAGTCAAGAGGACGTTGAAGCTTTTCAAGCATACAGAAACAAGAGACTAGAAAACATTCCTTTAAATTTGTTGACTATTGAAGATGAAAAACATACTCCAAGTGTTAGTCTGGATGATGAAATGAAAGATATATCTGAAGATGAATAAGGTCAATCATAGCAGTAGTTTGATAATTCGGACCACTCTGAAAATGAATCCGAATCTATGAAAGGAAACTCAGAAAAGACAATTGACCAAGTTATTCAAGAGATGGAAATGTTGGAGGAAACAAAAAATAATGGGACAGAATCAAATTCCGAAACAACTCTACACAGTCATAGCATGCTAGATCAGTCCAAGTCATCAGAAGAAAAAGATCTTATTAATGAATGGGAAGAATTTTTCAAAGCAATAAAGACTCCGAAAGAAAATCCCAATACTGATCAAGCAACAAGTTTCCAAACACTAGAACCCTCACAGAAAATATTTGAGACTGTCAATCCACTACAAAGAGTTCCAACAATGCATGACAAAGAAATCATACCAGCCTACCCTACAGATCAGATACTTCTACAGATTGAAGATATTCCTTCATTAGATATTTTCTACAGTCCTAGTTACAAGGCTGTAGTTAAAAGAAATAAAAGAAGAAGGATTGATGAAACAACTCCAAAACCAACAAATGAATCAGTTGATGTACTATGGAAAGATTTCTCAGATGATCCCACTGAACATCTAACCAAATTATCACAATATGTAGGGGAATACACTACTTCTACTGTTGATAAAGCTACTGAGGTTAGAGTATTGTTGAAATAAAAGGAAGCCAGAGTACAAGAATTAGAACAATTGTTGAATGAAGAGAAAGCCAAGACCATTGAGAAAATCAAAATAAGCACAACCCAATTTCATGAAGATATTGAAAGCCTCAAATTGAAGTATCAGATAGAGCTTAATGAAAAGCAAGCACATCTAGAAATAACAATGGATGAGTTACAGAGTCAACCACAATTAGAAAAAATTATCAAAGAAGCACTTGATGTACACACCATGCTAAAGAAAGAACAAGATTTTTTTTGTCAACAAGCTTCCATGATTGTTTCTTATTGTGATTCCATTAAAATAATGATTCAACAAATAGCAATTCAAAAACTAGAATGTGAAAGACTTGAAAAGAAAATCGAAGAACACATTCAGTGGAAAATTTTAGATACAAGAAAGCAAGCTAATCTACCACAAATAGATAAGATTCACAAAGAACTGTTATGGGAAGCACAAATTAATCAAGCAGAGAAAGCAGTGACCAAGACGTCCAAGAAATCAAATGAGATTATTCAGTTTATATGTGAGCAATTGTTTAAAACAAAACTTCTTGAGGAAAACGCGTCTAATGTGTTTTTTGGAACAAGAGAAGTAGGAATAAAGTGGAGACAGAGAGCAGATACACAAGAGGAAATGATCAAAAAATTTAATAAGTTTGATCAGGAAAATTACTGGAATTTTCTGATCAAACCTTACCATCAACATCAAACTCTTCATTCTCTTACAGATTCAGCAAAAAGATCTCAGTCAGTAATCTCAAATGCTATTTTCAAGGGACAGATTCAATCACGGATATCACAGCCAGCTCAGCTCAAAGCAATGTTAGATATTTGTCAACTTCGTGATCACATTCAGAAAGAAGGGCAAGATTCGCAAAATCAGGATTGTTAGTTTAAATTCCTAGATTGTTGTTTAAGTTAAGCTCTTAGAGGAAGGTTGTTTGAAACCTCCTCTATATGTTTGTAATAATTTAATTTTAGTTTATAGTTAGTTTAGTATATAAACTCTTCTCATGCATTTAGAGAAGGGTCTAGAAATTTGTCAAAAACATTTGCAAAGAATGCACTACTATAAGTTTGTGAGTGCTTTGATGAATTAATGGAACATATTCTGTTATCTTTTAGCAATTAAAGCTATTTAACCGATGTTGCACTATTGTACTATTTAAATCGCTTGAAATTGGGAAGGAATAGATTCATTGCTGTCAATTTACAGAGTAGAACTTCATGCATATGGTACTTCTATTGACTTGTTTTAAGTCTTATCTCTTAAATTGATAGTTATTTTTTTATTGCATTATATATTTGAAAGGTTATCATATATAAATATTACATGCACTTCTGTTCTACTATTCAGCTATGGTTTCTTATTGAATATGTAATCACATAGGAAAATTTGATATGTTTTACACAATTCTTCTATGCAAACTATTTTGTTATAAGAATAATTTTACACAATTTTCATCTCTTTCGACTGTTAAATGATCTATATTACTAATAATTGAAGGATATTATTTGAGATCGCATAAAGGAACAACACCCTGGGTATATATTAGATTAATTACTTAGATATTATATGCATATAGATTAAAATCATTATCCATTTGCATGTTATATTCACAAACACCCTCATAAAACATCCTTATTGGGAAACTGGTCCCATTATCCCCAGTCGGAGCCACTATACCAAACGGAAAAGGAGCTGCTTTAAGGTCCAGACCGGGTGGTTTTCCCCCATGTTTTGGCCATATAATTCTGAGGCCTCAACAAGTTGATACTGGTTAAATGATTGAAGTGAATTTTTTTGTAGGTTATATATAGAGTAACAAGCATGGTTTATCCTTATAACAACTTTGAAAATTCATATTCATCATTGAGCTACTTGGATTGGTTTACTAGTTCACAAATCTAGAATTTTTGGAAGTCCCTTGTAGCAAAATAGTAGTAATTTTCTGCTAGTTTTTATAACATGTTAATGAGATTCAATTGAGCTGAATACACTTGTATTGGGTCATAAAAATATTCAATTTATTAAA
Source organism: Pinus albicaulis (assembly GCA_034641835.2). Lineage (NCBI taxonomy): Eukaryota > Viridiplantae > Streptophyta > Pinopsida > Pinales > Pinaceae > Pinus > Pinus albicaulis. The sequence continues at coordinate 1,612,538,901 of CM076579.1, forward strand.
TTAAACTACCCCATAGACTTTTCACTTCATTTTGTTGGGCATTTGATAGGTTAAATAGCTCACTAGTTCTTGAATTTATGGTTTTTAGAGTAGCAATTTTCAGATATTTTTTAGCACGTGTTAACAGGGATATTTTGGAGTGATTCCACTTGGAACGAAGTCCTAGGACATCCTAAATAATAGAAATTTTTTCCTCATCTCATTTTTATTTTATTTACTTGGGAATTCGGAAATTTATCTTACTCCTGTAGCAAAATAGGACCTCTTGTAGCACTCCTGTAGCATGTCCTATATCATGTGTAAACTTGACCAAATTTTCTCCAAAATCTTTGATTTTGCTTCTTATGTTTGAATAAAAATCCCCACGCTCTAAAACCATGATTGAGCAAGACCAGAAACCTCTTAAGAATTGCCTCTTCTCCATTGCAATTCACCTCTGCAGTTATGGTTAGTGGACAGATTCATGACTTGAAGATCATAATGATGATTAATTTATGAAGCACCTTCTGAACTTTGTTGAAAAAATATCTCTTAAATGTAGTGATTGAAGATATTTTTTTTTCTTTTTTTCATACATATTAATCTATGGTTTCCATCTCCAACATTGTTATTTATATTTCATAGACTAGGCTTCCTTTTGATGTACCATTTACACTGTGCAAATAGATTAATGTTTACATCTATGCAAGTAAGATTAGCATTTAGATTCATGCAAAGTAGAATAGCCTTTCATTTTTGTAAAAGTAACTAGGATTTCCTCTCTGCAAAAATAATTAAGTTTGATTTCTGTAAATAGAGTAACATTTCCATTTTTGCAATTAGTTTAGGCTTGGATTTCATGACATTCATTTCGTTGTATCAGAACAACGAAATATGGATACATTGCATGTTTCACATATAGTGTTGAAACCTCTTAAGTTTGTATGAACCCTGGGTTGATAATTTAAGTTGGTAGCCTCGGTATTCATATAATTCTTGTTGCAATACTGGGGCTCATCAATATTTTCAATATGTATCCACCTAGTGAGTAGAATCCATTGTAAACCTTGTACATATGCATATTCCTATCCAGTTGGAAGTTGTTGCGGATGAGTTACCTATGTAGACCGGTACACATGGTTGATGTAGAGTAAGGATACTTATATAATAAGTAGAGATTCAAGACATTATTCCATCATTACTCAAGATGAGAAAGGAATTTAGGGTGGGGGATATGTTCTAGGGACCTCTTAGGCCGATGTAAGTCATCATACATAATAAGTAAATGTGAGTAACAAAGGATAAATGTATGAGGTAAAGTGAATGATTGGTTGAAGCGGGTACAACTGCTCCAATCATATCTCTTGTGTATAAATACATATTAAGACTAATAAAAAATTGGATGAAATTTCTTCCTAAAACTTTGTTCTTATTTGTGTATTGTGCATTTTCTTGTTGTGTTCTTATGATGTAGTCCATTTCATTACACAAAGGATCTGCCTTCATAAATACCCTTTTGGATACATATTAAAGTTATGGGATACCCATAATATGGATAATATTGTTTGAATATTGCGAGTCAATTTAACTACCCAAATTTCAGACCTCAAATTATCAATCTAGGAGCATAAACTTATACTACATCATATGTATGTAGGTTAGAAAATTAATGGTCCTTCTAATATATCATTGCAGATGGAAATATCGTGAGAAAACAAAACGAATTGTAAACCAAGGCTACAAGGGACTTATTCATTCGATGGTAGGCTTATGGGAAGTTTTGTGAGGGCACAAGAGATAGTCCTTCACTCACATGAATAGAGTGTTCCTATATCATTTGGAAAAAAAAAAGTCTTTAACCTTGTCTTTAGTATAAATTGGTCCAATATTACCATTAAAAAGGGAAGGTAGTTGGAAATGAAACCTAAGGGATGCCTACTATTTTGGGTATCAATACAAGGTCCCTTCTCTAAAGGTTATAGTCTTTCACAATGATTTAATTTAGTTTTCATGCGACCAAGGTAGGGTTACAATGCATATCATACCCTTCATTGATAAATCCCACTTTTATCAAACATCAACATATATGAAAGAAGAGAAAATAAACATGAGAGTAATTGTGATCACCGGGGTGTCAACATAGAGCCCCTTCGTGACAAGTTACGATCATTCATGATGTTTGAACAATATGTTCATGCAACCATGAAGTTTCGAAGCAAGTTATCCCTACCCTTTTGTGGTCAATCTCACTTCCACAAATAAAAATCAATTGTAGGCAATGACCAAAGTATAGTTCCAATGTATTTTAGGAAATAAAATTACAAATATAGTGATAATTCAGAGGATTAGCACACAATTTTGATTATGAAACGAAGTATTATCAAATCACAATTACAATCATGAATCAAAGAACATGGAATCAAGTGAAATATGGTTATAATGATTAGTATGCAATCTAGTCACATTATAGAGAATCAATTCACATAGTCTGGTTTTGTATAGGTTTGAAATACAATATAATTATAGATCAAGGAATTGATGACACACAATTTGTAAAAAAAATACAAGCCAACCACATTACATAGCTAATAGAAACAAGGGAAACATGGTTGAGTTCATGGGCCATTCCCAAATAGTGTCAAGTTTCATAAAAAGGAACTATATCACACATAGAACCAAACCAAAGTATTATTTAGGAAAAAAAAAATAGCAATGAACTTATGTAAGAAAATGCAGAAGCACCTACTACAATTTCTCTTAGACCAATCGAACTTTTAAAATACGCAGGGGTTGAATTATTTTACATGGTGGATGCGATGAATAGGAGGATTCCATGAATCCATTTTCTCATGCATGGATATTATCAATACATATCAAAATATATTGAAATGGGTAATTTGTATGGTTTCCATTATCAATACATATCAAAATATATTGAAATGGGTAATTTGTATGGATTCCATTATCAATACGTATCAAAATATATTGAAATGGGTAATTTGTATGGATTCCATTACAACTTTAGAATCAAATCCGAACTACATAAATTAGAAGTCGTTGGAGATGTTATCGTTCCGTAACTATGAGGTTGAAGATAGAACTTTGGAGGTAACATCAAAACCGCTTTTGAATCTAAGATCTAGCCCTCCTAGACTCAGAGAGGGATCTCTCTATAAGTTTTATATTTGTTTTAAAGAACATATTAGGCTAGCTATGATAGCACATGGTTTGGTTTTTTTAAAATTTTGGTTGGAACAAAAAGAGAAATGGGTCATTGGACAATGGAGTCAAAGAGGCCTAATTCAATCAAGGCAGGTTTTACATGAAATCTTACAGGGAGGATACGAAAATTTGTTGGCTTCTTGAGATTTTTGAGTGATGTGGGAGAAAATGTGAGGAAATATAATTGTAGCAGAGAAATTAAGAATAGTGAAACTAATCCTCTAGTAGAAAACATAGAAATTATCTAAAGCTAGAAACAGAGTGTTCTTTTAAAAAAAAAATTCTCTTAATTTTCTATTGAATAATTCAGGATTTATGGATAAAAAATGAATAATAGTGAAAACACAGATACAAATTCAGATAAATATCACCAACCTAAGCCTACACAAGAATCTTGTAATGTTGCAACGATATAACTGAAATTAATCAAAGGAGGCTCTATTAGCTATTTTACAACATTGGTCCCATCCTACAAACATATTCCCCTTATACTTCGAATGGAAGAAGTATTTATACTAAATTATAGAGAATTCCGTATCAAATGGGAAATATATCATTCATTACCAAAATAACAAATTTTGACTAATATATTGAAAAGAGGATTAATCAGTGGAGTTAGATGGACATCTGGCCCTGTTTAGAGGAGACGGTGCTAAGTGGCCGGATTTGGATGTTAAGTTGGTTGTTGTGCTGGTTGTAGCTGATATTTATCCCTTTACTCTTGTAATTCACCCAATTTATTCCACCGCTCTTCATCTGAGAAAGTTGGTGCTCATAGATTCTACAATTCTCACACTAGTATGATACCAGAAGATGTCAGGGACAAGAACATCTGGCATGTCTCCGTAGAGATTTTTGAACTTGATTGTATTTTTAGCCTTCTGCACATAGTTGAGTTCCTGGTATACTCTTCTAGCAAACTCATCTACAAGAGCAACAACGTCAGAGGTGGCAAAATCTACATACTCATTTATAAGCTTACCCAGTCTCCACACCAATTAGAAATCTAAACCAATGGCTTCTTCAATCTCAGGCCTCTGCGCTTTAACAACAACCACTTGACCAAAGTATCTTAAGTAAGATTTATAAACTTGGGCCAAACTTGCTGCTGCAATAGGAGACGCTGATATAGTCGAGAAAATTGATTCGAGTGGTAATTTCGATTCCATTTCACCGTGCAAAGTTCATAGAACAAAAACAAGTCACCCTATGTTGACTTGAGAAAAATAGACAATTCATGCTCAATACCAAGTTGGATATTTACAAAATTCAAGCTCATGGATGAATGGACCTGTACAGTAACTGTACCATATGCTTCACAAAATTTTCAGCATGAAAATATGACTGGTTTATATTATGTACCAGAGAAAAATCTAAATGGAAAAATTTCCATTAGAAACATCGTCAGTTCGAGGACAAATATAGGAGGGTAAGCCTCATACTAGTCATTAAAAAATGGAAAACATACTTCTCCAGCAAAAAGTAAACCAAATCCCGAGACACAAACAGTCTGGTCAAACCAGAATTGTAGGGTAGGTCTCATACAAGTCAATGTAAGAAGAGAAAAAACATACTTCTCCAGCATATAATAAAGCAAAAAGTGAGAAGTTAAAATCCCAGACTTATATAGTCTTGTCTAACAGAGATCATATTTAAGTCGAAAGACATCCATAAAGTTAAATACCACTATCAGGCGACATATGCCCATCCGACCCGAGGGAGAGAAAGACAAAAAACAAAACCAATAGAACAGGAGTCATGGTAGGCCATCACATTATGCTAAATTGATCGAACCCTCAGCACTAGGACCATGAGAGTTAATAAGTTCATAATTCATATAGCCAAAAATGCCCTCCAGACCTCTTTTTGATAAACGACCAGCTTCCTCATTTTTGTCCCTGTAAACATGACAAAAAGAAATGAAGTTTAAATTATTCTTTAGTGCATGAATATGCTCAATCCAATGTGTAACCAAACCAAGATTTAGACTGGACTTGTTATTCATATGATCAATGAGGGTTTTAGAATCCTCGAAAACTCATAACATTTCCACATATAGATGTGATGCCACCCATAGAAGACCACATAAAGCCATGCATTCTGCCCTCATATTCACACCAATACCTCCATTCCAGTAGAATTTATAATGACAAGTTGGAGAGAGCATAAGCCATACACCACAAACACAATTTGTATTTTGTTCATCCCCATCAAAGTATCCAGCTGGGAAATGGACTTCATGGGTTCTTAATCTCCTGGATAAATCCAAAGAATTTTTTTGTTTAGGCTTATGTCTCTCCCAATATATATAAATCTAATGAACTGTCCTTTTTGGTGAGCATGGTCTCCCATCAAATAATTTTCGGTTTCTGTTGCACCATATGAACCAATGGAAAAGGATAAGAATAGCTCTAAAATTTTTCCCTCTTTTAAATCACCACCTAATGCAATCCACTGTATTCGTATAATCTGGGACAAAAAATTTCCAAATTGAACACATCATTTCAAGGATTTTATTAGCAAAAAAAAACTGGTAAAAGAGGTGTTGGTTATCTTCACATTTTGCACCACATAAAATACAATAATCCGGTCCCTGCCAACCCTTTCTTTGCAAATTTTTCCAAGTAAGATTCTTGTCCCTCAAAACTAGCCATAGAAAAACAATCATTTTAGTTTGGACATTTACCTGCCATACTACCTTATACCAGCTGTCAGCACCATGATCAAGCCTCGAGTCAATGAGCGCTAAATAAATTTCTTTAGCCTTCGGTCCACCCTCCACTGTTTTGTCTCTCCAGATTAGTCTATCACCCTGAATTTCTACACAACCCCAGATGTCTCAATTCTATCGTTAGATTTATCCATGCCTATTCCCACCTTACATTCAGTCCTGTTTCCTTGAAGGTAATCTAGATCGGAGTCTCATTGTCCCATCCAACAATGATCTGTGTTAGTATAAATCTTTCGTCGTAAAAGATCCCTTTAGCAACGCATAAAAAATAGCCCTAACATCAATTATGGCTGCAAAATATCTTTAAGTCTGCTGCATAAATTCAGATCTAAGCACAAAAAGACATTAAGCAGATAAAATATAGTATGGCTCCATGCATCAATAGACAAGGCAAGAACAAAATGTTTAAAAGAATGATTTATATTATATTAAAGAATGGGGCACCTGAGAGGAAAACAAGAAAGGTGTTTTCCAGTTCTCCTCAGTGGGATGTGTTCTTGGAAGTCCTCAATGTTTCAGATCTGGAATTTCTCTCTCTTATTGGTGTAGAAAAACAAACATGGAACTCAATGGGAGTTCATAAAACAGAAATGGAAAAATGGTGACCAAGAGTAGATCCAGAGAGATCTAATGCAATGGAGGTGACTAATGAATGGGTAAAACCCCCCTATTTATAACAAAATATTGGGGCGGTCTAGAACTCGGTGCATGAATAAAATATTATTAATCGAATTCTAGAAGCACCCTTTAGGAATATTTTATTATATTTGTTGGAGGGAAAAGGGTTCTTGACTTGGATCAATTCCTTTATTTATAAATAATAAATAAATAAATGGTTTATTTATCATTTTAGGGAAGTGATGGAAATATAATTAAATAAATAATGGTTTATTTAATTATTTATGGATGATTTAGTCAAATTTAACTAAGAATATTATTTAAATAACTTATTCTTAGGGAATAATTAAATAAATAAGGATTTATTTAATTAAGTTCCTTAGTTTGGGTTAAATATGACCAGGAAATATAAACAAATAAGTTATTTTATGTGGTGAAAGCAATTTTACTTAGGGTAAAATTGGTCTTACATGGTGTACTTGGGTTCATCTAATAATAACAGGTTAGATGACCAAAAATTGGTGTAACAGATTTCCCCCCAACGTACGAGTGTTAGGAGCAAATCGTATGACCGAAGTACGTTGTAAGAACTCAATCACTAGGCATCAAGAGAGAGGTGAGAGAGAATTGTAAGGATGTCTGAGGTGTGAAAGGACTAGACCCTGAGGAGACGCGACTTACAGGTGCAACAAGTCTCTATGAAGTGGTACTTGTGCTAAAGGCAGCGGGGGAGGCATACCTATGCCCGCTGAGACAAAGTACAAAGAATAAGGTGCCCGGAAAACCACGGAACACAATAAGTACAAAGAATAAGGCGCCCGGAAAACCACGGAACGCAATAATGAAGCATGTGCTGGCCTAAATAGGAGCCAAATAAATAACATGATGAATCCCATATGCATGCGATGCCTGGAATAATCGTTAGGGCTTATACAATAATATGGTAGTACATGAGATATAAATACGCCTAAATGCCCCCTACACACGGGGAAGTGCTCACAAAAGCTGACGGGTACGTGCAAATCGAAGAGGTGCTGCAAGTGGCTGAGGCCGATATCATCATATGAGAGGAGCTGCATCAAGGGCTGAAATGAAGGCACTCGGGCATGTGGGGGGCTACCTGCAGGGCCACCCCCTCACGAGGGTTGAGACATCTCACACATGCTCGGGAATCACCAATAGTTGCGGCTGCGTCACTGGAACATCAAGTGTATATATCACGATCATGCTAGGAAGAGCTCGAACCAAGGTACACTGCCCCCTAGACCTGGCTTCTGGAGTAAATGAGCTGATGTCTACAGAAGGAGGTCCGCCATAGGTGAGGCAATAAGGGAACCCCACCTAAGGCATGGGGAAAATAGTAGAGCGATGAACAAGTAGATACTGATGATGATGATGGAATGAGAGAAACGGAGGAGTGGTTGGACGACTTCCCTTGTTAGAGCATAAAGGGTATAAACGGCTTGGCAGCGACTGACACAATATCATGAGGGATAGTGGACAAGGGTACTGAAGGCCATAATGTGCGACACAAGAAAGGGACCAAGCAGGGAAGGATGGAGGACTATAGTGGGGTACAAAGGGACTTGGGATAGACTCCATGAATGTTATGGTGACTCGAATCAGATGCTATAAGCAAGGGCGACTCAATGGTGTTGCCTCGTAGTATGGGTCCGATGGGGAACCATAAAAGCATGAGTACAATGGGGAATCTCATGACGAAAGTCAACACGAATGAAGATGAGTAAGGAGGAAAAGTGGTGCCTCAAGTACAAGTGTCGTAAGTGAAGAAATTCGATTTTGGGAAGAGGTGAATAGGCCCTTCATGGACAAAATGTGTCCTGGTGAAGTAGCAAAACATAAAAAAATAACAGATACCCATTTGAGTGCTCGGTGAGAGCTTTCCAATGGTGCAGATGGTGTGTCAAACAGGGCTACGGTTTGGTCGCAGCGGGCGAAAGAAAAAACAGGGGTTTGCTTCTAATAGGGCTTTTTCCCTCCAAAATCATTCATTTTCTTATGTAGCTGTGGTGAATGTGGAGAGGAGAGAAGGCCCTAAATCTTGCGGCGATCGTAGCGGACAAACCGACCGTTGAAATTGTGAACCGTCAGTTGCAGGTAAGAGGCCTAATCCTAAGCTTTGTTTTTGATGGATTGAAATTACAGATTAGGGTTTTAAATTCCAGTAACTGCCCCTACTACCTCATTACGGTCGGGTCACACTTTTTGGGGCAAAAGCTGCGACCTGGGACGCAGGTTTTGGCTTGAAAAGTGCGACCTAGCCTAGATTTTGCCCAAAAAGTGCGACCTGCTAGGTGTGGGAGGCTTCAGTGCTGTTATGGGATGAAATTCTGTTTTGGTGTAAGATAATGCAGTTTTTTTGATTTGAAGGCTGACAAAAATGATGGTTTTGTGCAGATATGGTAGATATATGGATAAAGTGGAGAGAGAGGGACTTAGGTACACTACGGACAGAAATCCAGGCGGATCAGGGTGTCCGTTGTGCACTGGCTAGACATGGGGTTCTGAAATTTTTGGAGAACCCTTTGATGAGGGCTGGAGAGACCTTGTTGGCTCGGATTATCAGTTATTGGGATCCGGATCAGGAGGCTTTTGTAGTGCAGGGGCACAGGATCGAGCTGACGGTCCAAGATGTGTATTTCTTGACTGGTCTCCCACCATTGGGGATGGTCGGAAATACGCAGCCAGTGTTACCACGGGGGCGTAACATTATGGAGTTTGTTGAGCGACATTGTCGCCCAGGTGTCCGAGTCAAAGGGACTCGGATATCCATTGGTGATCTAGAGAGGTTGGAGACCCGGGCAATGGCCGCAGCAGTGTTGCGGATCTTTGGCAGCCAAGCCTTCCATCACATCACTGGAGGGCAGATGATGATTGTAGAGAGTGTGCTAAGTGGGACCTACTATGGGTGGGCCCAGATGATGTTGGTATCGGTGAAACGACAGTTGTCGCTATGCAAGCGGCAAGTGAATCAGGATTGTGCCTATGGGACGATGTTGTGCTCTTTCTTCTTTGAGAATATCTCGACCTTACAACCTCGTGTGCAGTTACTTGATGGTGGGCCAAGGGAGCCACAGATGCGTCGGTGGGGACGATTACTGTGTAGAGGAGGAGGAGGGGTGGTCGGACAGGTGTTTCGACCAGAGTTCTTCGCCCATTAGGATCAGATGCCACTATACATAAACGACTATCCCTATAGTGGGATGAGTTATTGGGGAGATCTGGACTTTCCGTTTCCGCCTGGTCGAGTATGGGGACCCGATGGTGAGTGAAAAGTGATTAATCTGTTTTGGGCATTTTAGAGTTTGTGATTAGTATTCACGGTACTAATTCTGATGTTGTCTGGAATGCAGATATAGCTCTGGTAAAACCGACCGGATATATGGGAAGACCTGCAGCAGCGGTGGCGACAGGTGTAAGTGGATCAAGGACGACACAAAATGATGATATGGCAGCTCTAGTGGAGGACATCCGTCGTAGATGTGAGGGGCTACTGACCGGTGTGTCGGAGCGTGGTTGGCAGGATTTGGACGACCAGTACATAGAGTTGTGTATTGGGCTACCCTCAGAGTGGCGAGGTATCATGCGACGCATGGCGATGGCCAGTCATGCTGTGTGTGATCTACGAGCTGCGGGAGCAGAGCCATTGGCTTGGGATCCTCTAGAGAGTGATTAGATGTAGGGCAGGTGGTGCCCCCTAGCGTCGATGTAGGGGCGAGTGGTGCCCCCCATTTTTATAGTTTTGTTATTGTAACATGCTATGGGCATGTAGTATGTTTCAGAGTAGATGGACTCTAAAAAAACCTGTTATATAATATATGTGAACTATATGTATTTGGTTGATGGTGTTAAATGTTATTGTGTTGTGTGTGATATATGCCAGTCTAGAACATGATTTGCGATTTGATCTACGTAGTGATTTTAATTTCGAGGTATATGGCTGAATCTAAATTCACGTATCAAAAGTTGCACTCATAAATATTGTCTAAATAGGATAGGGTTATGGACACGATAGACACCATTAAGTTGTAAGACGAGAAGCAGGGAATCTAAATGGACATGCAGATGGAGGATGTGATGAGAGAGAGCATCGGCTAAGAGACCACGAACGACATCATATTCGGCCTGATTATTGGTGGCTTGACCAATGCAGACCCCATGTGCAAGGACAAGGGTATGCAAGGGGGTAAAAATGGCCCAGGCGGCTGAGGCAAGGTTTCGAGAATAGCGACTGGCGCCATCGGCGTAACCAAGGTAATGAGTGGATGAGAGGGTCGAGGGAATATCATCACAAGACAAGAAAGGGGAGGAAAAGCGGGGACGCATGGTGCGAAGTACATCATAGATACGGATGGGAGTATCAGGATGATGGGAAGGCAAGGAAAGGTGGTGGAAACCATAAGAGGCTGCAAAGCTACCTAGATCATCAGTAGAGGAAGAAAGGTGCACATACGGGTCATTAGGGGAAATGACAGAAGAACAAGTAAAAATATGGTCGAAACATAAAGAGCCTGAAAAAGTGGCGGAAGGGGGATCAAGCGAAATATATGGAGTGGATTCAGAGGGAATGTACTCTGAGGGGTGTGCGGATGATGATAGGTATAAGAGAGGAGCAGCAGATTCGGAGATCTCAACATCAGGGGGAGGGATGTCAATGGTAGCCGAGGGATCCTCAAGTAAACTTGACGCATACTGAGCAAGGATAGGCAAGGCGGATTGATTTTGTTCAACTTCGTACTCGCGAATGACCTCTAAAGAGACTCGGTAATGTGTGAGGTGAGGGAAATGGTGGGAATAATGGCCATGGACACCGCAAAGAGCACAGGGTTTGTTGGTGCGAAGAGTCTTTGGGTTCTTGGCTATGGATGAGGAAGAAACAGAGGTGTCAGGGACCATAGATTCAAGGAATGCGACTTTAACCATGGGTTGGATACGGGGCAACTCAGGACAAATATGGGTGGGATGACTGATACCATCACACAAGGCACAAGGCTTGGCGGGTTGGAGAGGGGTAGGGTCAGGTGTGGTGGCCTTGTCATTGGATGCCGTCTTGCGATTTTTTCGTTTCTTGCCTGTAGCGGTTGCAGCATTAGGAGGGTTCTGCGGAGGGGCGAGGGGCACTGTGGTGGTGGAAGGAGCGATGGGGATCGGTTAAACTGGTGTCACAACTATGTATGGTTTGGGGTGGCCTGGTGGCGTCTCGGTTGGAGGGGTAAGATACCAAACGGGAATTCCGAAGGTTAAATTAGGAAGGGAAAGGGTGGCCATGATGGGGACCGAATAGACGTCGGGGGGGGGGGGGGGGGAACCAAGGAAAGGTATGCGGCCCAGGGCGGGGTAGTGACCGGGGGGGACGGCTCCCATATGGTGGAGACTTAGAGGCCCCGATGCGGGGAGGGTAGGAAAGGTTCACGAGTGTGATGGGAAGAGTTTGGGTGAAAAAGGTGATTTTGGTAGTGAAGGCTAGGAGAAGCGAGGAGAGCGTTAAGGCGAGATGGAGGTTGGCGACTAGCGAGGTAAGGTTGTGGAAGGCTAGCATGAGACGATTGCATCATGCAAACATTCATTGAGCTGGGGTCAGAGATGGGAGGAGGGGGAGGACCAGGAAAAGTTCCAAGCAAAGAGGAGTCTTTGTAGACACCGAGGGAAACACTGGTCAACGAATCAACAGTTGGTTTATTGATGACAATAGAGATGGTGGAATTAGGGGAGGTCTGAGATTTTGGTTCATGGTAGGTTAATTGGTCAATGGTGACAATCTTTCCATTATGAGGGAAAAACATCTTGCGGTGGATGGCAGACGGGACGGCTGACATGGCATAAGTGTAACTACGCCCCAAAAGGATGTTGTAGTCAAGAGGGGCGTCGATGACTTCAACATCGACACAAATAGTCTTGCCGGCAAGGGTGATAAGACAGTTACGAAATAGGCCAATGGGCTGGGAGGCATGGCCATCCCATGCACGAAGGGTGATGGTGGAAGGGGCAGTTCAGGGGATCCAAGTTGTTTCCAAACCGAAACAGACATTACGCAGGTAGATGCCTTCTCATCAATAATACGCCGAGAAACATTGGTGTTTCGGATTTTGACTGGGATTTGGAAAGCAACTGAAGGAGGAAGAGGGGGATGGTCTGACTGATGGGCGTCGAAAAAAATCAATTGGTCATCAGCAAGATCTACAGTGCCCACGGCAGAGAGTAGATCCCTCTTTTGAGAAGGACACGACTGGAGGAGTTCCAGTGTTGAAATGGTAGTATGAGATTGGGCCAGATCATCTACTATGTTGTATGAATGCGCAACCCGACCAGACGCAGCATTTCGGCATAATGGTCCCTTAGGAGGCTTGGGATGAACCTCGTCTTTGGGCAGAGGGAGTTGCAAGGGACCATTGGGTGTCGATAGAGGCTCTGTAGGACCTGACGATGGAGACTCAGAGACAGACGGAACATGAGGTGTGGAATACTGATGGGACCGAGTTTGAAGGTTTAGGTTGACAGTGAGAGGTGGGTCAGAAGCCATCATGAGAATATGGTAATTAGAGGAACCAGAAGGGGAAGGTTGAGTGGTTACCGGGGTGTGAGGTGGTGGAGTGGCCACGAATCCTTGTTGGGGGAAAGGATCGGTAAACACAGCAGGTTGAGAAGTAACGGGGGTGGGACAGGTAGTAGGGGAGGAGTGCTGTCCCCGTACGGTGGCCTGAGAATCCAAAAGTTTCCGCATTTGTGGTAATAAGGTACAATCGTGAGTATAGTGACCATAAACACCGTAACACGAACAGGGCTTATTGGTGCGAAGTGGCATGTCTGGCTTAGGATGAGAGACCTGTGGCTGGTTGGTAGTGGTAGAGTTGATATTGGAAGGATTGGGTCCACGATTACCAGAAGTGGATTGATTGCCTCTTCTCCTTCTTTGAGGAGGAGGAAAATTAGGTGCCCCCGGCTCTGCAAATACTTTCCCTGGAGGGGGTAGTAAGTGTGGTTGTGGGGATGGAGAAGGCAAGGGAGTGGGAGGTCCAAATGCTGGAGGAGCTGGGACACCAGGTTGCGGATATGGATAAGGAGTAGGGTGGGCAGCAGTAAGGTAAGATGGGGGTGGGAAAAAGGAGGAGGCATGCCGTATCCTGAATACATGCTACCTGGGGGGGAAAAAAACGCTGGAGGGGCTGGCCCCGAGAGGAAAAACATGGCCTGGAGGAGGTTGGGCAGAGGTATGTGACAGGGCTCCAACGATACCGTCGGTAGAATGAGATTCCCCCGAGGCATTAGGGCCACCGGGTTTGGGAAGGTCAGGAAGGACGGTATAAACATAACTATATTGGGCGTATATAAGGTCATACTTCCAAGCGATTTGGAGGGCGGCTTCTTCGGTTTGGGGAAAATGGGATGCAAAATCTTTGCCAATGGGGAAAATGGGATGCAACATCTTTGCCAATGGGGAAAATGGGATGCAACATCTTTGCGAAGGAACCAGTCCATGTAAACCCGATCTTCAAAGGGGGGAGCTCGACATAAGCTTCTTCTGCGCCGCCATTCCTGGACATGAGCAGAAAGGCGAGTTGAGGAGGATTGACGGGAGGAGGTTAAAAGCTTGGTACCAGTGTCGTATCGGAGAGGGAGCTGGAAATAAGATAAAAAGGCTTGGGCAATGGTCGCAAAAGTGGTATGGGAGGAGGTGGCCTGTTCAACATACCTATTAGAAAATTAAATATTACAGAGAAATGCAACACATAAAATATGTGGAAAATACAAGCACACAAAACACATAAAACTAGAGAGACACAGATATACGTGGTTCACCCAGTTTGGGCTATGTCCACCCCAAATAGCCAGTTCTTCCTTTTTATTATCCAGCAAAAATGAAGAGACAAAACCTACAGCAGATCCGCTGTAATATCCTATGTTATCTCTCACAGTCTCCCTCTCTGTTTCTCGCTTCGAGAATACACATACAATGCATAGCCGCAATACAATGCCCTCATAAAAGCGAGGGGTTGCCTTCTAGGGCAAAAAACCCTAATCTAAGCATAACTTCTACCTTCACATCATTTGCCTAATGAACAACCCAGATTGACTAGGAATTACTATACTTTTACAAGGCAATTTTACATCTTTTTTTAGCTTCGGGGCGGCGCCGGCCACCGGGGGGGGGCTCCGAAAAGCGTTGTCGCCCCCCCTGGACCCCCCACGGCAGCGATTAATTACGGGCGGCGTTGCCGCCCCTTTTAAGGTACAGGGGTCCAATGCTGTGATACAAAGTAAACAAGATAATCAGGCTCCACACCCAACAATACCGTTTAGAAGCGTCGCCTGTAAGCATGCGTTGGAACAATCTAAGATGAATGGAGTCGTCAGTAATGGAATTGGAGGAACACCACATGTGGAAAGATCGGATATGGTTAGAGGGATCTTCACTAGCAAGGCATTCAAACTTGGGAATGTCGGAGGGGAGCTTGGTTGGCATAGCAGGCCAACTAACATCGTGGCGGATAGGATTTTTAATCAGCTGATTGAAGTCGGGGATACTAAGGCCGGCCATATAAGGGAGTAATGGGGTAGTCGAGGTAGGTCCCGAGGTGGTTCCACTCGAAACAGACCCAGTAGTAGTACTGGGGTTACTGCTGGTGGTAGGCCCTGAAGTAGACATGGTGAAAGTGACAGGGGGAGAACCAGGAGGGGGAGATCCCAAACAATCAGAGGAAGAGTCGGAGTGTGCACTCGGGGAAATAATTACTCGATGACGATGGGAAGGAGGAAGTCGAACAAGCGGAAACTGAGGATGAAGGCCAAGAAGTCTTCGGGAGAGGCGCCTTGGGGGCGCAATGATGACGGGAAGAAGAAAATTGACAAGGGCAGGGAGGGACAAAATCAAGTGAGGTCAAGGGCAGAAAGGTGCATTGACAATTGATTTTAAAGTCTTTGCCAGGTGGTGTTAACCAGGCGCTTCTTCACTTAGGGTCAGTGTGTGGCGTGCGTTAATTTTAATTGTTTAAACCCAGACATTTTGAGAGTAAAAGAAAGAGTGTGTTGCGTAACGAAAAATAAATCTGCAGTAAATAGGACTAAAAGAACATAAAATTGACAACTAAAAATGCAACAATATAACCCAAGAAGGTGGGCCTCTCAAAACGAGTCTATAAGAGGGAAAAAACTAGGCAAAGCATGCTAAAATGAGGCCAATATATCGAAGGTCCAAAGGGACTGGGATCTAAAGGGTAAATATGCTGAAAAGTGGTGCAGAGAACAACAAATAAGCAAAGGCAAGGTTGCTGCTAAAAAGGAGGAGATCAACTAAAAAGAGAAGAGACAAGGAAGTGGCATTAGAAATGAACCCAAACAAAATGATATGAGGTGGTTTTGAGAGGGAGAAGAGCTGATCTAAAGGGATCTGAAAAGGAGGGATTAGATCGGAGAAAAAGAGGGCTGAAACTCTGGAAACTCAGACTTTTGAAACAGTAAAGACTCGTCCAAAAAAAGTGGAGGGTAATAGATCCCTAAGGGGAAATATTAGCGCTTAGTTGAGTGAATCAGATCAGAAACAGGTCCAAACGGGCAGAGACAGAGGCTGGAAAACCCTGACAGAAGCTTTAGAAAAACCCATAAAAAGTGCTGAAAAATGTGCATAAAAATTGCAGGTCGTAGGTTCTGACCTGTTTTCAATCCAGGTCACAGGTTTGGGGCAGAAAAGTGCATCGTGAGGTTCAGGTCACACTTTTTGGGCCGATAAGTGCGATGTGCAAATCCGACTTTCTCGGCGGAAGATTTGAGAAAAATTTGTCATCTCAGTTGCGGCTGATGTCTGTCACCTGCGCAATAAGGCCAGAAACACACGGAAGTTAAAAATTTGTCTATTTAAGGGTTTGAGGGGTGAAAATGACCATAAAAATAGGAAAAAAAAAGAATGGAAGAGAAACCCTAGGGTCTGAAACAGCTAGATATGCAGGAATAGATAAAACGACAGCGGTTGCAAAAGAAAACCTATGTGGAGTCGCCAATTGTTAGTATGATTCTTTCGTCGTAAAATATCACTTTAGCTACGCATAACAAATAGCCCTAACATCGATTATAAATTTTATGCAAAATATTTTTAAGTACGCATAAATTCGGATCTAAGCACAAAAGACATTAAGCAGATAAAATATAACATGGCTCCATAAATCCAATGGACAAGACAATAATAATGTATTTAAAATAATTTTGTATTATATTAAAGAATGGGGCACCTGAGAGGAAAACAAGAAAGGTGTCTTCCGGTTCTCCTCAGTGGGATGGGTTCTTGAAAGTCCTCAGTGTTTCATATCTAACATTTCTCTCTCTTATGGGTGTAGAACAACAAACATAGAACTCAATGGGAGTTCACAAAACAAAATGGAAAATGGTGACCAAGAGTAGATCCAGAGTGATATAATGCAATGAAGGTGATTAATGAATGGGGAAAACCCTTATATTTATAACAAAATATTAGGGCGGTCTAGAACTCGGTGCATGAATAAAATATTATTAATTGAATTCTAGAAGCACCCTTTAGGAATATTTTATTATATTTGTTGGAGGGAAAAGGATTCTTGACTTGGGTCAAGTCCTTTATTTATAAATAATGAATAAATAAATGATTTATTTATCATTTTAGGAAATGATGGGAATATAATTAAATAAATAATGATTTATTTAATTATTTAGAAATGATTTAGTCAAATTTAACTAGGAATATTATTTAAATAAGGATTTAAATAACTTATTCCTAGGAAATAATCAAATAAATAAGGATTTATTTAATTGATTTCCTTGTTTTGGGTTAAATATCACCAGGAAATATATAAACAAATAAGTTATTTTATGTGGTGAAAGCAATTTTACTTAGGGTAAAATTGGTCTTACATGGTGTACTTGGGTTCATCTAATAATAACAGGTTAGATGACCAAAAATTGGTGTAACAATCTGGTTTATATAAAAGAGGCCACCTTGATTTAGTGTTATTACTAATTCACCTTCTATGGATAGATAACTACCAAATCCCAACATGTGATTACTGCCAATAAAAATTTTCTGTCCATCTCCAAAACACCATTTCATATTTTCATATAATGCAGGCCAAATAATTCTGAAACCCTTCCAAATGTTAGACTGTTTACTGTGCGCACTCCACCCCATTGTGGCTATTACCTCCATATTCTCCTGTCCCAAAATTTTTTCCTTCACATATTAAATATCCAACATTGTTGTATGAGATGAGGGCACAATCGAAGGAGCTGAAAAAGATTTCTGTTATAATCCTTGTTGCCACATCTTTATCGTTGAGTCAAAAGCAGCAAAGGAATTTACTAATAGGTGGAATTGACTGCTATTTCATGTTGAAAATAGAGGCATGCTTGAGGGCTATAGTGATCTTTGCCACTGATCCAATGGTAGAAGCTTTTGGTACTGGTTTGTACAATATACATTTCAATGGGAAAATAAATTATGAGTGGCCATAATTCCATGGCACCGATAAGCCCCATTATGTCGTTGAAAAATGGCATAAGAATGAAAATCACAATCGTTGACACAACAATTGAGCTCCTCAGTACCAGACATAACATTATCAACCAGACAGATCCACGAAATGGAAGCTTAATAGTGTAAACCTTATGGACAAAGCCACATTTATCACCCATACAGTCTTCAATTACTGCAAATATAGGCTGAGCGAAAACCTTGTATGCACCCACTATGTTAATAGCACTGTAGAGGTTACCAATGTCAACCAACCAGAATGACTCGTAGAATCCAAACCTCGTTAGCATATTTCCGGGAGCACCATTCCACGCCATGGATGAAATTAAGGTGATCCTATGTTCAGTAGCTGCAATGGTATCAGTGGTGGGGAATTGACGAATAGGCACCCAAACTCAACGACAACCTATAGATTAATATCCTAAAACTGAGAAAAATACAACAAAATCCCAAGGAACATATTATGCTTTGACTTTCAACACTGATCTGATATTAGCTTGACACCCGCATCATGAAGATGTGTTATAACTGGAAAATAAACTCGGACCCCCCCACCCCCAACGTTAAGGGAAAAAAATTTGGGGGGGGGGGGGGGGTGTCTGATATCCACTGCAGACCATTGATTTGGGCGTGCCTTGATTGACCGATGAGATTTGTGCACCCTTTAGCCACAAAATTCGAAAATTTTAAATCCCGATATGCTTAGGATAAAAACATATTGTGGGTCTTTGCTATCTCTCCTTTCTTTATTTTTTCACCAAGGGGTTATTTTCGAAGTTGAAAATGATCAATTTTGGAAAATCAAGAGGTATTTTGATGGTGCATAACCTGTTTTTTTCCCTCTTTCTCTTTTCTTTGGGAAATTATTTGAAGAAGGAAATATCATTTACCACATACAATCATTGAAAGAATAAATCCCACTCACCATCTGATCTTATGAAATATAGGGTTCTAACAGGAGGCATGTGGATTTGGGGAAAGTGTTGTGCAAGCTCGATTACTTTATTTGAACACTTTAATTTGGGGTTTGTTGAATTCAATGTTGACCAACAACCAGTCCATCCCTAAATCATCTTAGGGTTGATTTAATAAACAAAAGAGCTTCCTAAAGCTGCGAGAAAGAAAACCCATGCCATAGTTTTTCTCTTTGAAGTTGAGCAACCATATCAACCATAGAGATAAGATACTAGAATTTGTGTGGGTTAAAGTGTTGGAATTGTAGTGTTAGCATTGATTTCATCAAGATCTTAGTGCTACTGGTCATATGCATAGGTGTGATGAGTGTTGTGTGATGGTGAATGGTTGATGGTCTTGTTAGTTGGGATTTATTTCAACATTGTGATGACTAGACCTAATGGTTTCTGACTTGGAGATGAATTCCACATGTGATTGTATAGAGGTTGGCATGATGTGTTGGTTTGAGATGTTGCTGCTGCTGCAGGAGGTTAGAGAGATGCTCATGATGCTTTTCTTGGAGATGTTGATGATGCCGGTGGATGGAGTGTTTCTCTAGATTCTACATATGTCTCTACATATCCTGGAGACATTTCACATGCCATTTCATGTGTAAAGTTGTATGCTGCTTGTGTTGGAGGTGCTTCCACCAATGATGGAGGTAGTTGTATTACTTGAGGTTTCTACTAAATAGGATAGAGATGCTGATACAGGTGATGGAGATGTTGTTGCAAGTGTTAGAGATGTTGAGGTTGCTGCTTGAGGAGCTATAGGTGTTGGTATTGGTCCTAATGTTGGCAGAATAGGTTTAGCATGTCATAGACTTGTTCCTTTCCAATTCATCAGTTGTAGACATGTTGCAGAGGCTTGGAGGAGTGTTCAAAAGTTGAGTAGGATGGTCTAGCAGTTGGGAGAGGTTCTGGGTTGAAGGACCTGTGTTTCATTTTATCTTTAGCCCCATTCACAGGCAGGATGGGTCATCAATGTGACTAGAAAGCCCTAGTCGCACAGAGGCAGGCTTAAGGAAGAGGTTATAGCTCTAGGAGGCCATAGTCGCATGCAGGACAATGTTAATGAAGCGACTATAGGTTTTGACGAGAAAAGCTTTACATTCTTCATGTTGTTGAGCTAATTTTTGTGATTTGGCGACTTCATTGATAAAAAAATTTCGGTTTGTGGTCAAAAAAGTTCGTGGGACCTCTAGAAGATGATTAAAGTTGAAAATATCAAGAATTCTAATGGAGTTAGTGGTTATTGACTCAATGAATTGAATCTACATCTAATATAGCATATGGACAATATTCTTGAGCTTAATAGTTCTAAAGAAATTATTGAGTTGTGCACTTTTCATATTTATATTGGATATAGCTCATTGTGAGTATGATTTATTATCTAGTTGAGTTGTGGAGTGAGCGTGAGTTGGAGAATACCTTACAAACTGTGAGATTTGTTATGCAAAATTTTTGAAGTAGCTTGCAGTTGTAGCAATAATGAGCTAAAGCTTTTTTCATCCATATGTGAGATGATGAAGTGTTGGTTTGGAGAAGTGATTGAGGAGTGTATTGTTGCATGTGTAGTATTTGGAGATTGGTGTTTGATTTGATTATGTGCTTTGATTTCATGTTGTTGTAGTGCTCATGTTGAGAAAATTTTAGAGTCCAAACTAAAAATATATGAAACGAGACTCACATGGGGGTATTGAATACATGGAGGCTTTAAGTATACAATGATTTGGTGGATTCAGTAGATGGAAGATATTTCTACGTCCAATGGTGGTTGGATAGATCAGTAGAAACTGTGCGAGGCTCATCTGTCATGGTGGTGACCATCATATCGGAGTCTGTAGAGTCAGTTGTTTAGTTCGGGAGTAACGAGGTGATGATCATTAATCATGGTGGCTTTTAGTGGATGGTATTCTGTAGATACTAGAGAGACACAATTCCATGTCTGATAGTGTCAACATATTGTAAAAGAATTCACGTCTTAAAGGCTCATGGGAGTGAGTTGATCCATGTATAATTTTATTGACTATTAATGAAATAATTGAGCAGTGCAGCAACAACATGGTGGTTTTTTTTCCCAGGATGGGTTTTCCACTAGAAAAACTTTTTTTCTTGTGGATATTGGTTTTATGGTTGCATGGCTTTTTTTTTATGCTTTGATCTATGTTTTTGTATTTGAGTTCATGCATGGATTAAATATTAATTAATTGGAGAATTTTTTTTAAAAAGTGCCACACTACTAATTCACCCCTCCCCCCCCTCAGAAGTGATCTAGTTTCCAACATACATAAGCCAACTTAAAACCACCATTAGTGGAAAATAATATTAATTAAGCCCTTTAACTCATTAAAACAATGGAAATAATAAAAAATAAGGAAAAAAATTACCTTGTATTCCCTTTAAGTATATTTTTTGTATTAATTCCACGAAAATAAGGACAATACTTAAATAAGAGCAAGGCATATGGGATCAAGAAAGGGTTAAAAGGCATTAAGAATAAAATCAATTTAGAGGCCTAAAATGTCCCCCATGCCTAAGTATTTGCATTTCCTCAAAAAAAAAAAAACATATAGTTCGTATTTTGATATGATCTGGGTCAAGATTAAGAAAAGCTTAGAAAAATTGAACATAATTGAACAAAATGGTTGCACAATGGTTGCACACGGAGATATTCAAATTGGCGCCACTCTTTTTTCTTATTACATGAATCTTCTTCTCCAAATCCTATTATGCATTTCTAGGTAATTATTTATTTTAAACCACTTTTGGGCCAACTTGAATAAATTCTTATTCTTTACTCTCAACCTATCAATTTCCTCTTGTAGTTGGACATTCTTACTCTTTAGGATAGAATTGTGATTTTTAATATATATGTCTAGGAACTTAAAATCTTCAACCTTACCTTTTAGCTTCTCAATTTTCATGTTATTCTTCCTAATTTTAGAGGTTGTAGGTGTTGGGCCGCTAATATGTCATTATTATGATCACTTTTTAACACTTATTTCATCCATTTCTACTCTTCTTTATCATGTCATTTATCATAATTTATCATATAATTCCATTTTATAATTATTTATGCTCTTATGGATAAATATTATTTCTTCTCCTTTATTTTTAATAAATTGATGATTATGCATGATTTTACCAATTACGGTTTATTAATAAATTTGTTGTAACATCACTCACCATTTTAGCCTCCAAGATATTTTCCAGATTGTAGAGTTGATCTCCAGCTCATCATTAAATATGCCAACTCAGAAATTTGCTGGAATAAGAAGTGGTAGTTTTGCATTGGATGTATTGGGAAAATGGAGAAGAATCTAGAAAATCTGAAACATGGGTTTTGTCCAGAATGGACTGAATTAACTTTAATTACAGAATAGTTTGCCCAAATTCGGTTTGTATTGAGAGAAACGGAAGGTTCTCTGAGGAAAATTTTCCCAGATTCGCTATTGTGGCCGTTTTCGAAATTCTTCTAGTTGTAATACCAAATTTGACCTGTTCCTATTAAATGATTGATGGAAGAATATTCATATATGATCTTGTTGATCAATTGGTTGTGAGCAATCCAATTTTGTAATAGGAATCATTTTTAATCATATCGGTTGCAACTTCTTTTTTCTCTATG
This sequence comes from Pinus albicaulis, assembly GCA_034641835.2. Classification (NCBI taxonomy): domain Eukaryota; kingdom Viridiplantae; phylum Streptophyta; class Pinopsida; order Pinales; family Pinaceae; genus Pinus; species Pinus albicaulis. The sequence goes on from CM076579.1 coordinate 1,612,561,547, forward strand.
TGTATTTAAATCAGAACAGAGATCAGAGAAAGGGGGTTTATTATAGGGATTCATGATGGATGAATGGAGAGAGAATTAGATGGATTATTAGATTAGAGATAGATAGGATAGGATAGGAGGAATGGGAGAATTACTATTGAAATTGTAAATTTGATCATCGACTCTCACTGTTGAAGCAGAGCACGAACTTGCTGTAACGATTATGCAATAATGAATATATAAAAACAGTTGTAGTTCCTTCGCATCTCCTGAAGTAATCCAGCGGTATTCACCGGCGACTAAGGGCCTGGCTCTTGGTGGATCTACTTGCCGTTCCTGTACCATATAGTGTGGTTTGCCTTATTTTTGATTTCTGCAAGTGTGGTTTGTTTAATGATTACTTTTTTCAATTGAATTGCATTGCTGTTCTTTTCCCTCATAACAAGATCATTGCTTTCTGCAAGTATATTGTTGTGTTGCTCATTCTAATTACAGAGCTTTGCTATTCATTTCAGTAACTTAGTTTTACTGTTCATTGCAGTCACATAAGCGTTGTTGTCTATTTCTATTATATAGCATTGCTGCTCATTTACTTTTTGCAATCATTTAGTTTTGCCTTTTAACATTCTTACAGTTAGCATAATTATCTCATTTCCATCAGTTTTAGTAGCATTATTGATTTAATTCATTGCCATTTCCAATTGATTATTTAGTGTGTTGTGTGTGAGATCAACAACTGTAAAGAACATTGGCTATTGCTGTCAAAGCTCTTAGATTGAGGATCTTATTTATGCTTGATTAGTTTACATCAGTTAAAATAGGAATGAGTTATTGCTACTGTATCCTTGACTAATAATTGCTGTTACTTTTTTGAATGAATGATTTAGTTTTAGAGCATTGAGTTTCCTTTAGTTGCAAGTGGGATTTATTAAAAGCATCCATTTATTCTTGTATTTGAAATATATATACTACATTTTAAGAAACATTACTCTCTGGGATCATAGCGTGCACATATTTTGTACAATCTTGAAATAAGAGGACTTGCCCGGGTTGATAATTAATGTGGGATAAATAGGAGTTTTAAAAGGCACCTTTTAGCACCCAACATTTTGGCACCGTTGCCGGGGAGAGTGTTGCTATTTCACAGAGAGTGATGTATGTTTGATGTTTGTCTGCTGTGAAATAATTGGGTATTAAAAAGATAAGGTAAGAACATGCGTAATGTGCAAGTAAAATGCTTACTCCTCCGCCTGCTTTTCAGTAGAATTGCGTAGGAATTGAAGTAGGAATTTTAGAGGTAGAATTTTTGAAAAAATCTTGTAACTACACTCGAGTGGTGATGTAAGCACCACCCATTTCACTAACCAATTGATAGGAACATTGAAAGGAGGATCCTTAAAGAAATATATGAAGAAAATCTTCTCTTATGGTAAGAAATGGCTCACATTTCAACTTTTGAATTCCCTATCAAAGATCTAGGAGGAGTGACACAAATGCACATAATTCCCCCATCGTCTCTACCAAATTTTCATGGTTTGACAAATGAAGATCCAGATACATTCTTATTTGAGTTTGAAATACTTTGTAGAGGATATGATTATTGTACTAATGATCAAAGGTTGAAAGTGTTTCCTCTTACTCTAAAAGGAGCAGCTCTCCGATGGTTCATGAGCCTAGGTGGGAATTGCATCCAAACATGGGAGGACATGAAGAACATATTCTTGAAGAAGTACCAAGACTACTAAAAATCCAATGAAGATATTTTCGGTATGATACAAGGGGAAGATCAAAGCTTGGAGGACTATGTAGAGCGATTTCAATATAACCTTCAAAAATCAAAGCATAAGCATTTGGAAAAAGAAATCTTGAAAACACTCATTCTTAAAGGAATCAAAGATGAATTTTTAGAACTCTTAAATCTGATAGGAAAAGGTGATGTTTTTCAGTTATCATATGATGATGTTTGTGAATTGTGCATAAGTTATTCAAGAGGAATTTCCAAGGCTGGTAAGAATTCTAGAGAAGTTTCTTCTTTCTTTTCCAAATTTAATACAAGAACAAGAGAGATAAGAGTTGAAATCAATGTTTTATTTGAAAATTTTAAATATGATTTCTTTAGCTCTCTAAATTCACAATTGAATGTTTTACAGGTTCAGAAAAATTAAGAATTTGATGAAATTTTTTTCCCTCATTACCAAAAGGAGCATTCCATAGATAGTTTTTCTTCCTTATCTAGGATGGAAGTAGAATATCAAAGAGATGGGGAAGCTGCAACAAGGTCAAAACCATGGAAATAATGGCCTACAGTTATGGTTTAAAACACTTCCTCTCCATTCTCTTACTTTCATAATCCATTATGGAATACTCATATGTTAGGGCAGCCATGCCAATCTCAATATAACCACCACCAATCTTGTCTACAAGTTTGGCATGGTTCATCTTATGATTGCATGACTAATCTCCCTCATCTATTAGCACAAACACATCTTCCAGCTCTTCCACAACATCTTGCTTGCCTATCAAAATCATCCATTCAACCCAATCAAATACATCATCAAAATGCTTCATTTCCTACACAATTTCCTGCTCAACTCATTCCACACCCTCACCATAATGAACCAATACAACATGCTTACAGTGTTGAACTGCAAAATTTACCCACCCTTCCCACCCATTCTATCTCACATGCACCATTGGAGAAAACTTTTACTGAGATTTAGAATGTCTCAAATCCAAAAATTGTAGAGGTTATGAAAGAAAATGAGGTTTCTTCTAGCCTGCATCAACAAGTTGTTTTAAACACTCAAGAACTTCATGACATGATGGCTATGGGAAATCAAGAAAGTAAGGGATGCATTGAAGATTGGTTTCACTCCATTTTTTGCAGCAACATGTTGGTGTCTAGGTAAGAATGATTTATCCACCCTGATCCGACATTAATTTTATCAATCCGGGAGCGTATCCTTTCAAGGCAACGTGCAAGGTATATGCAGGAACAAACACATAATCCGTCTTAACTGAGGGTTTATAATTAAGATTCAAAACATTGTCGTGAGATGAAATCAAATACTGAACTTCAAAAGCAATCTTAACAGTAAGAATAATAACAACAACCATAACAAAGAAACAATTCACACACTTACAGGCGCAACACCTGATCAGAAGAACAGGCCTAGCTCTCTGATCAGGGCTGCGTTAGTCACGAAGATGCTTAGAATAGAAAAACCAGTAGTAATTTATTAATCTATAATATGTGATTACAATATCCCTTCGGGAACCCCCATTTATGGGAACAATATCCATTTTATACACAGCGCGGGAGAATAACAGATCTCCCTGGAACGTGGTAATCGTGTATTAAAAAATACATAGAAGTTGGAACAGCACAAACATCAGATGTCCAGGATAGAACAGGGGGCCAAGAATAGGCCTAGGGAATCATGACTCCAGCTACGCGATCTCCCTATAGCTGACCGTTACCAAATCTGTTGCAAACCACTGGAGCGAGGGTTCCTATTCTCCAAACTGCAGTCAAGCACATATCTTAGTGCCGCAAATAAGTAAGACTCTGTGAATTTACTTCATTAATTAAAATATTCCAATTGGACAAGTTAGGGGTATTTAACTCATAAGTTTAGGATAGCAAATGTAGGTAATTAAACACAAAAAAATAAAAAAGGATGATAAAAATGGTCAGAAAGGTAGCCAGATTTGGTGCTCAACATCTCCCCCCAACTAGCCTTCTGGATGTCCTCATGCAGTCCGCCGCCTCCGTAGGTTTGGGTTCTACAAACTGTAAGCTTCCTGAAGCCTAGCAAGATCATACTCTAAAGCCATCTATGTTCTCGGAACTTTAAATCCATCTGAAAGGAGAACTTCCTTCCACCAATCTGCTGGAACATTGTACGCTGGGGTGTAAACTTCTGCAGGCAACCAGATAACAAGATACTAAAACCGAAGCCCCATCCACTGGATCCCACATTTTTGAACACATGCCACATATCTGGGTACTCTGGTGAGTACTCGTACAAAGTTGGGTGCCCCAAAAGGCTCTCTATTCTGGACAGCTGTCGGTGACATCATCCACCTTCTCTGACAACAATCAAGGGCCTCTCTTTGAAAAACAGTTAATTGATTGACACAAAGGTCGAGGAACCACCTTTGTGTCCTCAACATTCTATCTCTGTTCTCCTCAAATTTAAAAAAGGTATGGTGTTTATTGCACATTGTATCTGACCTCTCATGTTCTCCTCTTACTATAAATGACTTGGTAACTTGATTAGACTCAAAAGTGTTATAAGCCTTCTACCAATGGATTTGATTGAAAGCATAAGAGGTGAGGGCCCTCAAATGGATGTCCCCTACATACAGGACTCGGTTAAAATCTCTGTTCAGACGTAACAAATACCCATGCAGGTAAAACTCACACATCAGATGTTGAGTTGGAACATCATGATTCCTCATGATTCAGAGGAATTGCACACCATATTCTATTTCATAACTGACCTCATTTTTTATGCTTTCCATGCAGAATAAAAGAAAACGTTCATGCAAGAATAAAGAAGAACAAGAATTAGGGGGACGACATGCCATCACCTCTTGCACCAGATTGAACATCTGTTCCTTATCATCTTTCAGTTCGGCCACTTGTTTTTCCAACTACTCCATCTTGAGCTGCTGCTTTGCATGCCTTAATCTCATAACATCTATGTGCTCCACATATTCGAAGATGGTTGTGGAGGTTCTCTCCTCAGTTCTTTTGATCTCATTCTTATTCTAAGCCGCAGTAGACTTCCACGTCTGTAATTCAGCCATTAAGGCATACTCTCTGGCTTCGAACAGTTATTCAATCGGGTCTGTTTCAGTTTCCACTTCAACCCCAATGATCACCACTTGTACTTGTTTATTCATTTCTGCATCCTATGCACTTTCCTTCTCAAATCCCTTACCTCCATCTTGAGCCGCATTATTTCCTTAAACTGCTATTTGTATCTCTGTTTGATGGGAAGTCTTCGCTGTCCACACAGCTCTGCCTCTTCTTACTTGACCTGTGTTTCTTCTGCGTCGGAAGCTAGAGGTAAATCCATCAGGACTGCCTCTGTTGGGCCAATGGTCGGTCCAACCTCCTCTGCCTGTTATTATTTTGTTATTTCTTTCTTCACTCTTTTCACGCCTAAGTGCTCCATTGGGTCATTCATCGAGACCGCTCCGCTTGGTCCCTCCTCTTCACCAATGGCCATTATCTCATCATGTACATTCTCCATGACCAGTGGTGACCCGGTAAGATGCTCCCCTACTGATATGCCTGTTTGGGCCTCTTTTGTTCGTGGCCTTTTTTTTAAATTCGAAGCCATAGGAATGGAAAAATCTTCTTCCTCTCTTTGCTATGGGGAAAAAGCTACCCTTGCTCCCTTAGGAAGAAATATGGGGAACTGGAACAAATCCTCTACATTCAGTCCAGAGGTCGACGCTGGTTCTTGTGGGGCAGCATCAGCCTCACACCTTAGTTCTCCTATCATTTCCTTCGTGGTTTCTCTGGTCGGAGTAGTCACGACTTCTTCTTCAATCGGATTACCCTCCTCCATTGGTTCCATGTTCACAAGAGATCCCTGTAAAGTGGCCTCGGTCGCAATGTAGACTGATTTTCCCTCTTTCATTTTCTGTGGGTTTACCTCTGTGCCCATCGCACTATCTATTTGCTCAGCTAACTCCATGAACAGGGTTGGTTCTTGTGGGACAAACTTAGCCGTAGTGCCAGTGGGTGTCTCTGCAACTTCCATCGATCGCACGAGTTCAGGTTGCTCTTGGGGAACCGTCTCTTCTTCACATTCTTCAGTCTCCATTTCCATCTCTTCTGGCTCCTCCTGATCAATGTAATCATCATCCTTTACATCTTCCGGCATGGATTCAGGTTCTTCTACCCTAGCAGCTGTAGTGGCTTCTATTTCCTCCTCTGTGGAATCCTGAAATAGTGTCCACGTAATCGGGATCTTCCCAATGGTGTTCATTACTAGCAATTGGACCAGCCCATGGTGAGAGAGGACCGCCAACACCTGTCGCGCCCCTCGAGCCAAATTTGCCATCAAATGAAGGCTCCTTAACAAAAAATAGGGCACATTCATTGAAAAAGCCTCTGCTTGTGGAAATCGCAGGTGAGCCAATATGCGGAGGTGATATTTGAAGATGGTAGAATATCTTCCTTCACATGTCATATAATTTATAACAACCTCTTCAACTCCTCCCCATGGATGAGGTAATGAAGTTCTATCATATCCCCGACCCTTCTGCGCAATACTTTCCCCAGCTTGCAGAAAGGCTTCGGGGAGTTCCGGGAGGGGTGTTCTCCTTGAAAACTAGCGTTCTCTGACTTGCAGCAATCCATTGACTTCCACGATGGTTTCTTCTGTCACTGGAATTTGGACTCCACGAACTCGAGAAAATCCTTCTTCCAAATTCAATGTGAACTCCATCATGATTTCTTCATCCCATCCGTTCACCCTGTCAAAATAAACATCCCAACCTGCATTCTCAAATACTTGCCATACCTCCTGATTACTCCGGATTCTCGCTGAATCATCAGGTTCATGTCGCACAGATCGACCACCCATTGCTGCAGAGGCGGAGTCAGCACGACGGCTACAGTTAGCTGGTAGGGGGGAGTGGCAAGGCTCCAAATCCTTGGAAACTGAAATAATGTCATGGCCACTTTCAAATATAATGGATGAGTAGTACTGGTATGCTTGGGAGTAATGACAGATTATGGTAGTACTATTAGATATTCTCAGGATTTAATGTGGCGTGTTGGGAGGGTGACTGATATGACTTTTTTGCGTACAAGTACGCATTCCAACTCATACGGTATGATTACAGAGTACTTGAAATCATTAGATTTGGTTAGGTGGGAATTGTGTGTCATAAATACCTTTATGAAGTACGCCGTCATTCATTATGATGGTTCCCTCCCCCCAACTAAATGATGGCCATCCTCGGCACGTTTGACCATCCTTTTGGAATATTTAATTAAATCCATAAAATCAACGGAGACGTACCTGCGGACTTACCTTAAAGTGGAGTAGCAGTAAAAATATCTGACGTAGTATTAACATAGTAGGTAATGACGTCAGTGAATAACATGAACAGTGAGTAACGACAACAGTGAGTAACAACAGCTACGGAGTAATGGTAGTTACGAAGTAACAACAGTTGCGGAGTAACAACATCAGCGGTGTAGCATCAACTTCAGAGTAACAGCATCGGCGACGTAGAAGCAACTTCAGAGTAACAACTGCTACGAAGTAACAACAGTTGCAGAGTAACAGCATCGGCGGTGTAGCAGCAACTTCAAAGTAACAACAGCTGCGGAGTAACAACAGTTGTAGAGTAACAGCAGTTACCGAGTAGCAACAACTTCAGAGTATCAGCAGCTACGGAGTAACAACAATTTGCAGAGTAACAACAGTTACCGAGTAACAACAGTTGCAGAGTAACAGTATCAGTGAAACAAAATATCTCTATAGCAGCACTGATGGAGTAACACACCAAATGTTACTTCCCTCCTAGCCATATTTATTTATTATTCCTGCAAAATACAAACAAGTAATAACCACATATTATCATCATTATATATATATATATATATATATATATATTTAATTTTTTTAGAGAAAAGTGAGAGTGTCCTCTATTGCAATAACCATTAGATCAGCTGAATCTAAAAGGGTTTTGACAAAGGCATCTTTAGAGGCTGGACAATGGTATAATTTTAGACGGTGTCCATTCACTATAAACGTGGTTTGAATCTCATCAATTGTAATTAATCTAACTGTTCCATTGTCGAACACTGCATCCACTTGATATGGTCCCATCCAGCGAGTGCGAAGCTTGCCTTTGAAATCCTTAAATCGGGAGTCATACGGTAATTCCCAATCCCCCTCATGAAAAACCTTAGTTTTGATGAATTTATCATGCCATTTCATTCTCTTCTGTTGAACAACAGTAGTTCTCTGGACAGGTACTGATCGAATCTCATCTAACTCATTCAGCTATTCCAGTCGGTGTTTCTATGCTTCTGATAGATCTAAGCCTACTTCCAGAGCTGTTCTGAGTGTGCTAATTTCAAATTCTACTGGAAACAAGGGGGATTTCCCATAAACTAACTCAAATGGAGAAAACCCCGTTTTGTTCCACCATGTTGTTCTATAGGCCCATAAATCTTCTGGGAGTTTTTGTGCCCAATCTCAGCGATGAATTGCTAATGTCTTTGTCAAAATATTTTCCAATTCCTTGTTTGTACTCTCTACTTGCCAATTCGCCTATGGATGATAGGGGGTTGTTACTCTATGTTTGACCCCGTATTTCTGCATCAATTTCTATATCGTATGGGATGTGAATTGTGATCCTCCGTTTGAAACAATTTCTCTGGGAGTCCTATACCGAGCAAAGATTTCTTCAAAAAGGAAGTCTGCCACGACTTGCTCTGTTTCTCTCATGACTGCTCTAGCTTCCACCCATTTAGTTACGTAATCAATATGAACTAGGATGTAGGCTTTCTGATGAGAAGGTGGGTTAAAGGGTCCAATGAAATCGATGGCCCATTTATCAAATGGTTCAAGGAATATCTGGGGTTGGAGAGGCATTTCATCTGCTCTCCCAGGTTGTCCCATCCACTGACAGTTATCACACCTTCAAATATAATCCCGAGCATCACGAAAGATGGAGGGCCAATAATATCACATCTGCAACACTTTATGACTTGTCCTTTTGTCTGCAAAATTTCCTCCACAGGGTCCATCATGTGCAGCCTTTAAAATCTCATAAATATCATCCTTTGCCACACAACGCCGGATCTGTTGGTCAATCCCTGTATGGAAGAGATATCCTGCCATCCATGAATATCGGGTACTCTGGTGGATGATCTTCATTTTATCCTTATAGGAAAAGTGACAAGGCACCTCAGCTGTAGCAAGTTAATTAGCAATATCTGCATACCACGGAGTGTTAGCAGAAACTGCAAAAAGATGCTCATCTGGGAAATTATCTTCAACTGGTGTATTCTTACCATCATGTCCTATCCTAGATAAGAAATCTGCAACAACATTGTCTTTCCCTAGTTTATCTACTATATTAATATCAAATTCCTGTAGTAGCAACAACCATCTTGTAACACGACCAGGCGTAACAGGTTTGTTCATTAAATACCTGATGGCTTCATGATCAGTGTGCACAAAAGTAGAATACTCGGTAATATAATGTCAGAACTTGTTGATGGCATAAATGACAACAAGGAACTCTTTCTCAGTCACCGTGTAGTTTAATTCAGTAGGGGCAAAATTCTTACTAACATAGTAGACTGCGTAAGGTAATTTATCCTCTTGTTGTCCCAGTACTACACCAATTGCTGTTTGGGAAGCATCCGTATGAATGTGGAAAGGTAACGCCCAGTCTGGTCCTCTAAGAATCGGGGCACTACAAACTAATTCTTTAATTCTTGTGAAGGCTATATCACAGTCATCCGACCACACAAATTCTGAGTCTTTTGTTAGTAATTGAAATAGTGGGTGTGCTACTTTTGCAAAATTTTCTATGAATCGCCTATAATAACCAACACAGCTAATGAAACTACGTACCTGTGTGGGTGTTTTAGGTGTTGGAAAGTGCAGAATTACCTTTATTTTTGTTGGGTCCATCCTGATTCCTTTAGCCGAAAGCAAATGTCCTAGAAAAATTCCTTTTTCCATCATCATGTGGCATTTTACTGTACTCAGGGAGACACGCGCTTATATATATATTTCAAGAAAATTTTCTAAATTTTTTAGCCCCTCTAAGAATGAGTCCCCATATGGAGTGAAGTCATCCATATAAATTTCAACACCATCATCTATTAGATCAGAGAAAATTCCCAGAATTGCCCTCTGGAATGTTGCAGGGGCATTACATAGGTCAAAAGGAAGGACCCGGTATGCGAATGTCCCGCAGGGGAATGTGAAAGTGGTCTTGTCCTAGTCCTTAGGAGCGATTTGGATTTGATTATATCCACTAAACCCATCCAGAAATGAGAAAAATTTCTTACCAGCCAATGTGTCTAAAACTTGATCGATAAATGGCGGGGGAAAATGGTCCTTCTGCGTTGCCTTATTCAACTCTCGATAATCCATGCAGATCCACCATTTACCATTCTTCTTAGGGACCATTACTAATGGCAAGACCCATTGGTTGTCTGAGATAGGGTAGATAAAACCCACATCCAATAATTTCTGAAGCTCTTCTTTCACAATGTTTTTCAATGCAGGATTCATCCTTCTCTGAGGTTGTCTTATAGGACTACAATATTCCTTGATATATATGTGATGGGTGCATAAGTTGGTAGGGATCCCCTTCATGTATGAATAATCCCAAGAGAAATCTTCCTTATGCTTCTGAAGAACATCTACCAGCTGCTTCTTCTGGGATTTTGATAGACCCAGATTAATATTTAGAGTTTTCCCTAGTTCTATCTCTACTTGAATTCTTTCATGAGGTGCATCTACATCTTCCTCTAATTCTTTTTATTTTTCAATAAACTCCTGAGTTTCACAGCTTAGGATGGATCCTAAGACCTGCTGATTTGACTCTGAAATGGAACAAGGATCATTCATGAAGGAAGTGATCACGTCATCTTCTGATTCCATCTTCAATTGAAGGGTCTGCCCGATAGTAAGGACCGGTCTCACTTCTTCGTCTTCGACCTCTACCATAGATACAACCTTCTTGCCACCTACTAAATTTTTAGGTGCATCTGGTTCTGCAAGTGGGTATAGTACCAAGTTCTTGGTGTTATGCCCATTAGAGATAACCATATTTCCTGAACGGAACCCAATATAAGCGTCTGCAGTAGCCAACCATGGCCTACCCAGAATCAAGGGGTGACCGCCCACTGAAGATTGTGTATGCAATACCAAGAATTCTATGGGGTAATGCCATGCATCTACTGAAATTGTCATGTCCTCCAACTTCCCTACAGGTTTGACTGTAGATCGATCTGCCAATTCCAGCACTGTAGGTGTATGATTCAAATTTTGAAGGCCTAATGTTTGCATGGTTTCAATGGTGATGACATTGATGGTAGTGCCCAAGTCTACCAGCACATTTGGAATCTCTACCCCATTAATTTTTACTATCAAAACCGGGTTCCTTGGATCTCCACACTAGAAAATTTGGTGGAATTTCCGACAGCCAATTCGTCGCTATTCCGACACATAGTCGTCGCAAGAGCGAAAGTTATAGGACAGGAAAACCGTGGTTTTTCGTGCCGTCGCAATTCTGACGCATTTAAAAAGTGTCGCATTACCGACACCTTTTCGGTCGCTTCCAAACATGCGTCGCTCTTCCGACGTTTCCCAAACCGACGTTTGTAAAGTTTCGCCATTCCGACGAAATGTGATCCGACGTTTTGAACGTCGCTCTTATGACGTTTGCAAAGTGTCGCCATTCCGACGATATGTCGTCCGACATTTTGAACGTCGTTCTTCCGACGTCTTTATCTTGTCGCTCTTCCGACGTGTCTAAACTGTCGCAATTCTGACGCCGTACAAAAGTGTCACAAGACTGACGTATTGCAAAAGTGTCACAAGATCGACGCTTTCCACAAGCGTCGCAATACCGACGCAAGGAAGAACTGTCGCAATACCGACGCCAGGAAGAACTGTCACAAGACCGACGCATTGCAAAAGCGTCGTAATATCGACGTTTTCCAAAGGCGTTGCATAACCGACGCCAGGAAGAACTGTCGCAATATCGACAGACGTCACAAGACTGACGAAAATGGAAATCGTTCAAAACGTTAGAAGAGCGATGCTTACAAGACGCCGGTATATCGACGACAGTTTCAATTTAAAAAAAAAAAAAATGAAACTTTAAAACAGGACAGTAAATCTCCTATATTTGTTATCACAATAAGAAATCAATGATCAGTGATCATGTAAAATTTTCCTCGTAGCGTGACGGGTCTAATAAATTTTATTGTAAAGGTTGTTGGCCAGTGACAAATGCATCATTGAAGGAAATGCATTAAAGAAAATTAATGAGGCTGCGAACTCCAAGCCAACTGGCAACAACCCTGATAATTTTCCTTACCAACTTCCAAGTTGTAACTCGGGCTTCAGACTCCAGAGCTAAGAATTTTCTTTTCATCGTGTTGGAGAAGAGAACTGCAACCTGTAGCAAAAGAGAAATTCCCCAGTCTCACTGCTCAGGACTCGGAGTCATTCCTTGCTAACATGGTATGTGGAAATTTTGATAAGATAACTTTCTTCACCCTCGTTTTTACTAAATTTATTCTTTTGAAAAGGGCCTGGTTCCATTTCAGAAATTTTCAACTTTCGACTTCTAGAATTTGTACATATGATTTTTGGCCTGAGGTTTTGTTATTAATGAGGAGATAGTGTCTTGGTTCTATCTGTATAAAATAATTGCCTCTTTTTTTTCTTCATGTTCAAGGTTTTTGATTTTATCAAACCCTATCTCTCTTTTAAGCATGCCTGCAAATTAATATATTCCAGGAATGTACACAATTCCATGCTTCATGTACAACATATTGTATCAACTATATTTTAACAAGTGATTTGCATGCCCATATAGTGTTACAGATTATAGGACTTCATTTGGAGAATAAATGATAAGCCTGGCAGCCCTAAATCCAAGTAATTCCCCTCATCCCTTAAAATACACCTCTAAATATAACTAGAAATTTCAAATAGCTAGTAAAGGAAAAGTACAAAGATATAACAGATATGTGTTGAGCCAAAAACCTGTGCATTCACAACAAAACTGGGATGGATAAAACTTAAAAACAATTATGGAATTTGACAAAAAATCGTCTTATGCATACAAAATGAAAGAAGCATTGGCATACTATTATGTTTACAAATTTAAGGACATGCAGAGTGAGTCTCTGGGCAACACAGTTTCATGTGGAGACCCTAGATCCTTGTACCCACAATATCTAGTGACTTATAAAATGATTTCCAAAACAATGCCTTTGCTATGCATGTAAGAACACCACCTGTATAATGAGGGAGATGTAATATTGTCTCAGAAGCAGATTTATACAGAGTGGTCCAAGATTGTGTATTTATGGAAGATACAACTGATTTTGGCATGAAACATGTATCGAAGATTTCAATGTGCGGCCTTATTTCAGAGCCCATTGATGATTTACTATGAAATTGTTGGAAAAATACTGAGAAGGGGGGGGGGGGGCGGGTGAATCAGTATTTAGAGCTGACCGACAATTTTTAGTTTTTCTTTCTCTTAAAACCATATGTTACATTACTGCATCCAACTTGTATGTCCAGAGATCTTATTATGTCTTTACTTAGATCATTGCATCATTTTTTCATCAGATAAGCAGTAATCATGAAAAAAAATAACAGAACAAACCAACAAACATAAGCAACACATATGAACACCAGGATTTAAGGTGGAAACCCAATTTGGGAGAAAACCACCGTTGTTGTTATCTCAGTCTTCAATATTTATTATAAAGAAAAATTCTTACAATTGTATGCTGGTGTAGACTTATACCAGCACGCAGGCACCCACCTGCAGAAAGCTACAACCTTCTCTCATTTACCAGCCTCTCCTGGAAGGGAGCTACAATCCCCTGCTCTCGTTTACCAGCTAACACTGGAAGGGAGCTACAACCCCCTCATTGAAGGCTTCGACCCTCAGATCTACTGCGGACTACGTTTCATCCACTTCCACACAACATACCTTGTAGGCCACTAGATTTATTTATTTTCTTCAGAGGTGCATCCTTAATTCAGATCTCTCAGCAATCTGTTACCCATTCCATACAGATATACTTCAGAGTGGAGTATTCATTCACAACCCTTACTCATGCATACGTTCTTCATGATTTCATCAGTCGATTAAACCAGGAATTAATCATCATCTGATCTAGAGATCTTGATCAATCATCATATTCACAGGTGCACCATAGATTCAGATATTTCAGGGTTTCTTTATACATATATCTCTAAAAGAGATTCGTTTATTATCAACCCTTTTGCATGCACACCGTTCTTCATGATTCTCATCACCTTATATAGTTTTTGCCTTTATTAAAACCTTGGGTCAAAACCATTCAATTGCTAATGGTATTCCTGGACGGGGTCAAAATAGATAATCCAGCGGGGTTTCCATAACTCACACTGTTCTATTGATCTTGGTAATTAATTTAATACTTTTGAACTTAACTTTAGGATTAAGGTTAACCCTTCGCATTTTAACGCTTTCAAACAATATGGTAAACCTTTGGCCCCGGGGCCACAAATATAGTTAATAGCCAATCAAATACGCGCATGGTACCATAGGTAAACTTCGCGCAAGTCCAGCGTCTGATCACCGTTCGATAGCAAGCTTCCAGATCAACGGCATATATGCATATTGCTCGACCTCCGATGCCGAACGTTAACGTGCGATGGCCCGCCGTACTTTGTTTATTCTTCGTGCACCTTCCTCATATGACCACCGTCCGATGGCTTCCCTCCAGATCAACGGCGCACAACAATATCGCTGGGCGTCCTAGGTCGAACTATAACGCGCGATGGCGCACAGTGACAAGCGGTTTTCCGTGGGTCCTCCTTGCCATGTGTTAAGTGATTTATGGAATCGCTCCCAACTCCTCAAATACCACTCACTCTGCATAGGTGGTGCGATGAAAACCGTAAACCGCCTTCACTGTTCACTCGGTCATGGTTCCGCTCTTCCACGTAGGGTTCCGTCACCTTTTCAATGTATTATTATAATTAAGTTGCGCTTTAAGGTTTTTCCTTTTATTACAGTTCCATTGCTAAGTTTAACGCTTTGTTCACAATTTCGTTTGAGTCGTTATACATTCTTTACACCGGTTGCTGCCTTCCGACCTCGACACAACACAATTTCACTCTGTCTTCAATTCTGCTATGATATATATAATATATCAACCTTCCATTGCATGTTCAGAGTTCTATCCTGTCACAATTCCGCTTCTAAATTCACATTCAAGTTCTTGATTCCGCAAGATGATCACTGTACTATGGTCCATCGCAATTATAATCTTTGCTGCATTCATCATATCTCTGCAACGATTAATTCCTTCAATGGATTTCTTACTTATCACAGATTACCATTCACTTATTCTTTTCTATTCGATGGCCTTTTTCTCCTACTCTGTCTCTGGACAATTCTACTTCAATTATGCACTCTACTTCTATTCACTGTCTCTGCGTTGTCTGCTGCCTTAGTTCCTTATCTGCCTTGCTTCCTCTCTGCTTCTTTGCTCTTTTCTTCTTTGTTTTCCTTGTTGCTGTTCAGATGCACCTTCTTTGCTACTTCCTTTGCCATCAATGAAAACATTTCCAGCAACCTAAACTTTCAAAACAAACACATTGAAATCACAGGATCTTCATCACGGATATCATAAATATTAGCTTTATTTTGGGCACTGGCAGTAGATACCATAAGAGGCCCACATGGCCTATACCACTAATGTTGATTCTCTGGCACAACATTTGCAAAGCCAAAATTTCTCCCCGAGACATCCCTCTCTGCCAAAACTGGAGAGATGGTACTGGACGTTGAAGTGAAGTCCTCTGATTCAGTATGGAATGCCATAATTTCTTTATTATAAAAGTCCCATGAACAGAAACCTGAGTCCAATGTACAACCTACAGATGCTGCCACAACATATTTACCAGAGCGACCATCTGATCCAGCTGCTATGATCAACCAACAATCACCCCACATGTTTGGGGTAAGCCCATATGGAGCTTTATATTTAGCCTTCTCCTGGAGATTGGAAAAAAAAAATACTGAGTATTACTCATACATCAACTACCCTTTATGTTAAGGGAAAATTTAAAGAGTGCATAAATATTCTTGAAATCCCAATCATAGTTTCTAGAAAATTTCAACAGTTTTTGAAATGAACTACATCCTATTTAAACTACATCAAATATTTAGGAAAATCATTTTTTTAAATAGAAATTAGTGAATTTTATTTCAAATATATGAATTTAAACCATGAGAATAATCTAACCCCTAGGATTTTCCCTATTTCTAATAGAAAATCCCAAAATGTATAAATTATAACACCCATAAACCCCAAAATTAAGTACAATAATTAAAAACTCCACACCTCTGAATTTGCTATATCGTGAAAAGAGCAGCATCCATCATCATGGGAAAGCAAAACCGATTCTCCTTCTGATACAAACCAGCCTGCAGTAGATGTCTTATGGCTGAGTTGATTCAATCGATCACAAGAAACCTCTTCAGTTTCTTCAATATTGCCAAAATTCTCTGGCTTGTTTTCCTGATCATCATCAAAGTCCATATTTTCATCACATTGAATTAGTTGGGGTTCATTACGATCAGGTCCAGTGCCTATTGCAGAGCTTCGGACATCCAATCCAATATTGGAACTACCATACCCGTTCCCATTAGAGATTGTAAATCCTGCTTCTGGCTTTAATTCGGTAAGTTCAAGAGCACTAGAACTAGATTCAGTTGATTTAGACTTGGTATAGTTGTCCTCTAATTTGTATTCTGATACAACACTATACTTGTGCTTCAACGGAGACAGAAATTCTGCAACAATGGGATCTTCATCTATGGGGCTTATGGATCTTCCCTAAAAAACATCCTGAATATCTGATTCATTTTCATTCAACTGATCATGCAAATCCACCCTCGTCTTCAGCACAACAAGCTGAACTGAAGGCCGGTTTTTCAGCAATTTATGGTGTGGGTAAAGCCTATCTTCCAGATCTTGACTATTTAAGTGTTTAATTGGTTTTTTCAGAGACCTGACCATAGAATCAAATGAATCCTACGAATCCTGCGAAATAATAAACAATAGTAAGGCCATTATTTATTGGTTTGAAATAATAAACAACATGCAAAAAAGCCACATAATTAGTAAATTATTTAAAGACAATAATTCCTACATATTAAAATATAAAGTTATAACATACCAGCTCATACTCGAACATAACATCTGTATCAATATTCTTCTTCTGTATCTTCTTGATCTTCATCCAACTGATCGACATCTATATCAACATCTGATTTAGAAATGGTGTTAAAATGATCGACCATGTCATCATCATCATCAATTATGTCATTTTCAATAATATCCTCATCGACATCATCATCAATAATTGTTGCCTCATCTCCTATGCCTGGTTCATCTTCTAAGATATCTTCTTTGTCTGTCAATGCATCTTCTTGCTCATCTACCATTGCATCATCTTCTTCTTGATCAATATCATCTTCTTCCTCTACAGTATACTCTACTGGCCTTCCTCTTGGATCATATCTAATAGCAAATGACCATTCGTTCTCACCTAGAACCTCTGAGTAAAAGAATTTTTCGCATTGGCTTGGAAAAACATAGCGATATTTTCCTGCTTCAAACTGCGATGTTTTAACCATTGGAAATCCATTGTCATGTTGAATAAGTGTTCTATCATCATCACGTACATTCATTCGTAGCCTATACCATTTGACGTCGAACAAAACTATTTTGAAGGAATTAAAGTCACACTCAACTATATCATCTAAGAACCCATACTATCTATTTTCAGATTCTCGAGGATGTCTGTCACTCCTGGAAGAAACATTAGTGACCTGGAATACTGCAGTTATCCCACTATCAGAAGTTTTCCTGTTATCATCCAACTGTTTAACGTGAAATTGACGACCATTACACCACATAGCCTTGTGGTGTTTCAACTGCAATATGCCAAACATGAAAAAGATGCATTCTCAATTAATAATTAAACATATAATTTACACAGCATGAAAATTAACTGAAAAATCAAACTTCTTGTCACATTATAAATATAGTACAAAATAAGTAATGAATAAAATAGGTGAATTAATTTCTTACCTTTCTATCTTTCAAACCATATGCTAAATCGATTTCCCTGTCCGTAACGTTCCCATCTCCACTACGATACGCTTCTCTAATCAATTCAGACAGTAGTTGCCATGATAACCTACCGTCGTTACTTGCTTTACATGTTTCAATCCATTCACTCATCCACTCAAGATTGTTTGCAATGTATAAAAGTAGTGCCTCATAATCTTGAGCACTTGAATAAAAAAACAATAATTCACCAATATTAATAAATATTACTTATAACCATGGTAAATTATATTAATTAATAAACTATGAAAGAATAAGACCTAAATGAATATAATGATCATATACATGATGTAAAAAATGAAACATTATATGTATTATACATAATAAATCTTTTACCTCTCACTTTCTTCATTCTACCTTTTCCCAACAAGTGCTCCTCTTCAATTTTTTTGATGGAGTTCACATCCTAAATGCAATCCACCGCCTTCATGGCTGGCGCAGCTAATTTAGGAAGATAATGACTAATATACACCATGGATTGATATACCACATATCCCTCCACCATAGAACCCTCAGGTCGTGCTCTTTGTTTAACCAAAGCCTTCAAGGATTTCAGGTGCCTCTTGACCATCCACATTGACCTTGTGTGTATTGGTCCACACATTTCAATCTCCTCAACTTGGTGTATCAAGTAGTGTTCTTGTGCATTGAAAAATGTTGGAGGTAGATACTTTTTCATTTCACACATTAGCCGAGGAATTTCTCTCTTCCAATACTTTATTTCATCTTGATGTATTTCTTTCAATGACAACCATCTGCAAATCATTACGCAAGGTTATTTCAATGAAACATAATATATATTTCATTATCAGTAAATTAATACATCATTTCATCAAGTACGAAAAGAAATTGTAGCAATTATATTTTGCTTATAAATCAAAACTACTTACCTCATGTATTTACTAAGACCATATATAACTTGTTTGACATTGTTGTCGAAGTCGTTTGGGAGAGATACAGGTAGAACATACTATAACAATAAAAAATGAATCGTTATTGGTTTCCAAATTAAAAAGAAAAAAGGAAAATTTAAAATATGTATTCAAGCAATAACATACAAAAACGTATACCAAAAAAATTACCTTAACAAAGGTATGCCAATCATGTGTTTTCACCCCACTGAAGTCACCTTTCTTCGTTAAGATATTATTTATGTTTGAAGCAAAACCTGTTGGAAATTTAATTCTTCTAACGACCTCTTTTACATCATTGCTTTGTTGTTCTGTTAATAACCATGGAATATTATTATAATTTCAACCTCCATTGTTATTTGATCCGCCGATCACACTTTTCATTGCATGATTCGATTTCTCAATGTCAGCGCAAATTTTGTCAATTTTATCTCTATCATGTGCACCATCTATGGTTCGCCATAACATTTCTGTCACATTCTTACCGAAATGCATTGTATCAAACAAATGAGCTATTTTTAGGTCCTCATAGTAAGGCAACCTCGCGAATTGAGAAGGATAACATTTCATTCCAGGTGGAAGTACAATATTAGTACCTTCACGGCGACGATGACCTTGATATCAAAGAATAAAATAAATCAGAACAATATTAATTATAAAATACAATAAAATAAATTTATTAGTTAAAACAAAAATTCCAAACATTACATAAACAAATAATATATATATATATACACATAAATTACGTACCAGCTGCTCGACGATTATTAATTCTGTTATATTCCAACATCCACAACTGAGGTGTCATTCTTCGTGGTTTTAATCTAGTTTCTTATTTATCATTGAAAAGATGTTTTTCAGTAGTACGATACTTATGGTTCCTAGGGAGGAAGTGCCTAAACTCATCAAACACCATCTTTCTTAAGTCTGGCGAATGACGATACTTCATCTTAGGGCCACAAACTGGACATGCAAATCTACCCTTTGTTTGAAGACCCGCAATAGATGGATCAATAACAATTAATATACTATGAGATCATTTTTAAAACATGCAATATGGTATATCTAATTTAGATAATTATGTATTATATTAAAGTGCAATGAAATATTACATACCACAAACATGTGCTAGTCCTGGGGCATCATGAATTGTCCATACAAGCATTCCACGACATTGAAATTTCTTCTGCTTGATTGGTTTAGTGATGTCATACATAGTGATGCCATGCCATAAATATATTAGCTCATCGATAAGAGGCTCAATATATACATTCATATCTTTGACCTGGTACTTACCTAATTTTTCAAAATTACGGTACATAATAATTACTCCCATGATATATGTATATATAAGTAAGTAAATAAATAAAATATATATTTATGCAAACAGCGAGAGAAATGAAAATGTTACATTCAAAGAAATAATGTATCAAATACCTGGAATAATCATAGTCAACATTATGTGCTCCCTCTTTATTGACATCCAAGGAGGAATGTTATTGTTGATAACGAAAATAGGCCACACTGAGTAAGTAGATCTAAGCTCTCCGAATGGATTAACACCATTAGTTGCCAATGAAAGCCTGACATTACGAGGTTCATTTTTAAAATCTACATATTTTTCCTCGATTTCTCTAAATGCAGAACCATCTGTAGGCATTCGAAGAACACCATCTCCACTTCTATTCTTTGAATGGTAATCCATAAACTGTGCTATGCTGTTACACCTGAACATTCGCTGCAAACCTGGAATTATGGGAATATGGCGAAGAACCTTTTGAGGCACCTTTTTGGTTAGTTGATCTGTTCGATATCTACTGGTACCACATTTTGGACATTTTGTTTTCAACGCATGTTTTCCGTAATATATAATATGATCTTTAGGACATGCATCTATAGTGTTATATTCCATTCCAAAGTGTTTCATAATAGCACGTAGATCTCGATATGTTTGAGATAAAGTATTTGGCGATGGTAACAAATATTCACCCAACAATCTACAACATAAACAAAAAGTAGTGTCTTGTAAAGATTATTAATCATATATATATATATATATATATATCATAGTTATTAAAACCGGAACCGGTGACCGGACCGGTGGAGCTAATGAACCGGGTTTCAAACCGGAACCGGTCTAACTGGTAGTGGTCAGATCTCAATGAACCGGTTTAAAAAAAAATACATTAAATAATTATTTTTTAATAAAAAAAAAACTATTTTTAAGATTTGCAACCATGATTCCAAGCCAATAGAGACAAAATATGAAATTTTTTCTCATTTATATACCATGCAAAGGTGAATATATCAAAATGGCACCAAATGCAATACATATCATTGAAAAATACATAAGAAAACTTGTTGAAGTAATGTATCAGGTTTCTCTTATATTATTCACTGTGTTTTATTGCTGAGTTAATATTATAATATACAATCTATCCCTGCTCAGATCTGTTTTCAATTCATTGTATCAGCCTTAAATACAATTCTGGGCTCAGTATATATATATATATATATATATATATATATCAGACCAACATTTTGAAGATCTTGTATTCTTCATTATCTATGTTTTCTTGGCAATAAATTTCTATAAAAACATCTACAAAAATTAGAGGTATTGAATTGGTTTATGAAACCCACTATTAGTGCTATTTGTAACAAGTTGAGAGAGCATTACAACTTCAGCAGTCTGCTCACAATGTGTTTGACGAAATTTATCACTGAAAAGATTCATTAAAACCCAGAAAACTCAGTAGCCAGTTTAGTGCATTTCCAAGCGGGAATTTTCTAGTGGTCAATTTATTATTGCCATTCACATTTTCATTAGGTTGTATGTTGTTGGCCCTTGGGTGGCGTCAGACCATTTGCATCAGTCTTGATGCCATGATCAAATTGCTTGTATGCTGTGTGAAAGGTTTTGTATTTATGCTGCTGCTATGTGTGAGCAGAGAGAGAGGGTCTGACAGTTCCTAGCTGAGTGTGAAATAAGGTTGCTGTTGATTGTTTTGAGAACATAAATTTTCATCAAGTACACTTGATGAGTTGCATGCTGCCAGGGATTTTATGCTAGCCAACCTTGTATTTATCAGTCATCATGTGTATTGTTGCTACTATAAGGTGTTGAGTATGAGTTATTAGACAAGTTTGTTGCTAGTATAATAGAGGAATTTGCAGCTCATGGAGGAGACACTGAGGAATTTTCAACTCATGGAGGAGCACCTAACCGGCCGGTTAAGTACGGAACTGGCCGGTTTATGCATAAACTGGTCGGTTCTGTACTTAATCAGCCGATTAGGTCTGTTTAACTGGCCAAAACATGTGAGAATAGGCTATTGACCAGGTTGCAAGGCCGGTTCCAACCGGCAGCCCTCTTGACCGGCCGGTTTGATCGGTTACCGATTCAAACCGGTCGGTTTTGATAATTATGATATATATATATATATATATAAGTTATTATTTTACACATTTATTACAACTAAAAAAAGGGAAAATAATCAACATTTACATATATGTGATCATATATACATATTGCATACCTTAGGAGTTGTGTCATACATCTGTTCGACAAATTATTCATAATATTTAAGTTCAACAACAACAATGTAGCAGAGAGAAGAGTTTCATTTGAGTGTTCAAAAAGTCGTTCACTTGACCTTTCAATCAGAGGTACATCATAAATACCGTCACTGCTATCTCCACCATCATCATCTGACTCACCATACAAGTCTTGGAGCATTTGATTTGTCCTATCATTAATGTGAACTGTCTCATTACTGTCATCATGATCTACCTCCATGGGATCATTAAAATTACCTTCATCATTCGCTTCATGTTCTTCACCTTGTACAACATCATTTCCAATACTAATATTTGCTGCAATATTCTCTTGTACTAGTGCAACATCATCTAATCTACTACTATTTAGCTATGGAAGCTAGTTGATCATCTGCAAAAAGTTGGGGGGCAACTGTGCCTTTATGAAAATTACAAACATTAATAATTAAACATTAGTGCGTATATAAAAAATATTAAAATAATATAAAATTTTACGATATAATCAAAATGAAGATAGATAATTAATTACCACGGGACGATAGTCATTCGATCCACCATCAATGTGCCCATATTTCCTACAATGCGCTGTTGTTGTTGCTATTAAAACTCTAACATTATTTCTCATACAACATTTTTTACAAGGGCAATAAACTCTGCCATCACCCCTTTCACCCTTTTGAATTTTTTTTTCCAGCTCCAATGTTTTCTTCCATTGATGCAAATTATCCTATAAAGAAAACAATAAATCTCTCTCAATGGTGTAGAAAACCCAAGACTTGTTGAAATCAATGGGAGCTCAATATATAAGCAAAAAGAAAATAAAAGTGGGCATTTTACAAATTGTGAGCTTTTTACAAAATGTGGGTTTTTTACAAAATTGTGGGCTTTTTACAAATTGTGGGCTTTTTACAATTTGTGGGTTTTTTACAAAATTGTGGGCTTTTTAAAAATTGTTTAAATTTTTAATAAAATGTGGGCTTTTTACAAAATTGTGGGCTTTTTACAAATTGTGGGCTTTTTACAAAATTGTGAGCATTTTACAAAATTGTGGGCTTTTGACAAATTGTGGGCTTTTTTTATTCTTAATGCATTTTCTGTAGAATACTAAATAGATTTGTCCAAAATTTGAGATGCAAACTGTAGTCTCTACTACGTTTGGAAAATTGGAGGTTTATAAAAGATAAACTGCGAACAAAATTGTACCACTATGATAAGAAGCTGTCAGAAGCATTCCTTCTGCTTCACAAACGTGGAACTACCTTAAGAATGCTTATGGTTGATATAAATATTAGAGCATGGCAGTTAAATGTAGTAGTTATGCTAAAATATTGAATAACAACTTGAGAGTGCTCTTCAGATACTGCACGAATGCACCAAATTAAAGTTGTACCATTACTAAAGATAAATGGCCAAAAATAGTCAATTTTGATATCGTGAAGTTATGTCTTTCTCGGTATCAAACTGGGGATAGGATGGAAAATATGAGAGAACTAAGTTCCAAGGACTAAAAAACCAAGGCCAACATAGTTCTGCCTTGAATCAGAGACAAAACAAAGTTGCCCAAAAAAGTGTTTGAGAGCACCCATTGAAGCTCCTATATATAGCAGAGTCAACATTTTCCTATTGAACAAGTTTGTATAGTCAAAGCCACAGCAAGATCAGATAGCCACGATCCTAAATGAGAACCAAAGCCAAAGCTAAGATAGATCCACGTTTAGCAGAACAAGACAGCCATAGCAAAGGATTTGACCACAGAACCAGATCATGAGAGATAGCAAGATTCTTGCTTCCACTGTGGAAATGTAGAAACTGTACAAGGGATTTGCTTCCAGCAGATTTCATTGTGACAATAATTGCTATGGTGTTGTAAGCACTCATTAGTAGAATCTTAAAGCCATTTTGGAATTCTTTTAACCTAGAGAGGGTTTTCTGTGGTTATAAATCCTCATGTTCAAATTCCATTGTGGATTGTTGCCTGACACATGCATCGTCCATAATTAACTTTCTTTACGTGCACCATTTACCAGTTGAGAAATTTCAAATGTTTCTTTTGTTTTGTTGTGAAGTATTTCACCAGAACTCTACTCTGTTGGTGAAACATATGTCCTTGCAGGAACAGTGGGACTCAGTTTTTAAATCAAACCTTGTGTTAATATGTTCATTCTATGAACAAATTTTGTAGTTTTATATGTGATGGGAGTACCAATTTAAAGTGCAGGTAGGGCATTGTACAATAGACCAGTTAGATTTCTGGACCCTAATACAAAAGTTTCTTCTTCTTTCAAAACGTGTTTCTCCTTTTCTGTAACCAATGTGGGTCCTGTTCTTGTTTCAATTGGGGATGGATGAGCATTTGTTATTGCTCCATATGATCACACTCTGGGTAGCCCTGGAGGCTATTTGGGGGTGATGAGTCCAATAGGTCTCAATGAACTGTTTCCCTCGCTGGGGAATACTATTGCAGTGGAATTTGATACTATTTTGGATGTTGAATTCCATGATCCTAATGGAAACCAGTACCTTCAGCTCTAGTACCTGTTCACAAAAGAGGGTGCCATAGTCATTCATGCGTGCAGAGAGGGTGAATTGCAGGAATTGCAACAGGAGATGTTGTTGTTGTTACATTGGCCACTAGATTGTTTGTCTGGTTCTGTTACAAGCGCAGAGTATTGAAAAGGACAGACAAATTTAGTTCATATATTGTGAAATTGCCTCGGAAATTCACCTACAAAGAGCTCAGCAATGCTACGAAATAATTTTTTTGAATGTAATTGATAATCGATAATTGCAAGCAAGGGTAATCCCCTTGTGAAACCCAAATTTCTGAGCATTTTCTAAAACCTGATGACGAAGTCATTGTAATGAACAAGTGCCTAGGTCCATATTACGTCCAAATCTACCAAGCACCAAGATCTATAAAAAAAATCCACAGTATCTGTGAACTAAGAAGAAGAGGCAGAAAATGTATTATGCTTACCTGTTCGAATAGTGGTTGGGATTTACCATGACAAAAATTTGACAGAGCCCATGTAGCATTTCTTATCATTGAAATTTTGGCAGTATCATTCAACTGGTGCACCAGTTGGAGTCTAAGAATGGATAAAAGATCCCCAATGATATAGTTCTGAAGAATATTTCAAAGCTCAAACAACCTACATGAACACCAATGAACTCAAAGTTGGGTAGAAGTTTTTTTAACCGCCAATTCAAAATTGCGTACGTATAAAAGACAGTTGAAGAATAATTTCATGCCTCTAAAATGAACATGGGCACTGTTTCGCACACATTGGCTCCCAAACAAAGGAACACAAATAGAAAGGCTTTGCACACCCATTCCTCCCTTTATTCTCGTAGGCTCCATAACCCAATAGTCAACCCTATCACAGGAGGAAGGGCCTGGGCAACAGAACCTTTTATCACCAAGAACCCAGGGCTAATGCCGCTCTGTTTGCACAACGCTGCTCAGAGCTGAGGGCGAATGCTGAGGGCGAATGCTATTCTGCAAGAGCTGAGGGCGAATGCGTGCGTGATATCAGACATTAATGTAGTTTTAAAAAAAATCATTTTTATGTAGCGCGCATTTGAATTTTAGCATTTCAAATCATTTTTATTTACATTTGATTTTTGCATTTCTAATACAAGTGACAAACAAATTTCTACAAGAGGTTGAAATTTTTACTAGATAGCCATGAAAGACTAATTAAAATGGCTTAAAATGCAAGTGGAACTTCAAAATAAATGTAATCGAAGGTTCTCTCCACTAAATTTTTGCAAAAGTGCTTACATTATTTAAGTTATCTAGGATATTTTTTTGTATTACACAATCAAAATTAAATAATGAAATAGTTGGGTAGTCTTATTGTTTCAAATTAGGACACAATTTTCAAGTGGTGATGAAGTTTCATGTGATGATTAACTAACAATATTCTCCTTTCCTATCCTTGAAAAACTATACAAGGTTCCCTGTTGCCACATGAAACCCTAACTCATGTAGCAGCATAGGACCAGTCCTCCATTTTTCCCGTCATAAGGCATTTTTCACATATTTGATGACTAGAATTTGCGGATTCCCATTTTCCATGAGGTGCTAGGAAGGATAGAAGACTTAATTTTGACGTTTGAAATTTTTTCAAAAACGTTCTTACGCCCTTTAATTTCCACTTACCAATAATTTTGCAACACTAGTCCTCTTTGCAATTGCAAGGCTGTACTCAAAAAGTAAGGAAATATTTTTGGTTTAGCCAACATCTGTGGATACTCTATTCTGTGGCCACCCGCCTATTCCACTGGGCCCCACCATTGTCTCTTTCAGTTTTTCATTTTTACGCCCCATTTTTTTTTAGTTAGCTTTTTCGAGTCCCCGAACTTCTGGAGCCTTTGAGGCCCCAATGATGTTTACATCATTCAAACAATATTTTACCTATATCATTCTGTTTTTAAATGACAATTTCGGGAAAATAGATCTCGAAAGACTTTTCCTAAATGATGTATCATGTGTGTCAAACGGAGATAGTATGCCAAAGTTACGTCCCTCGGAAGTTGAAACACCAATTTACCCAAACAGGGCCCATAGTTTTGGCGCTTCATCTCCTAGGGTTAGGTTTTTGGATGTTTAGGGTTCTCCATTGTTTCTCATTAATAGGCTCCGAGCTCATCAGAATCCTCGCCCGTAGGCCTCGTAGCCCCGGCCATACATCTCCCTCCTCGCTGCAGACAAATCAGAGCGCCCTAGCTAGTTTTATTTCCATTATGTCTGTAAGCAAATTTCAGTTCTTTGATATTAATGAAATGAAGTGTTATTTCCGCTGCATCTCTGTATTTATGGTTATGTGTTTATTCCGTTGCGTTCCTGCATAAATCCGGATCAGTGGTATCAGAGCGGTCTGCTTTTTCTCGATCCTTCTTTGCATGTCCCCAACGAGGTCGGGGTATAAGGAGCTAGGGCTTGATCTGGTGGAACCTTTGCAAGATCAGCCTCGCAAACCTCGACGAACGCCCATGGGGGACGAAAAGAAATATGAGGGAGCAGGAGATCCTATCAAAATATTGCTCGAGGAGGCCCTCGAAAAACAAAGGAACGCGATGATGGATAGCTTTGCTCAGATCCTTCAACGGCTGCCCACCGGCGGCGCATCTGCATCCAGTAGCCACTCTGGAGTTGCGACTCCCTTTAAGGTACAAGTAAATTTCGACATTCCCATATTTGAGGGTCAAATAGACGCAGATGCCGTAGATAGATGGTTGAATCTATTAGAAGGATATTTCTCTGTTCATGACTTTTCAGACCGGGAGAAGATTATTTTTGCACTCCTCAAAGCTACCCCCCATGTTAAGGACTGGTGGGAAACCTACTGTGAGAACAAGGACCAGACAGAACCCTCTCTGTTCTCGGCTGTACCGACTTGGAATTCTTTCCGAGACGCCGTCAAGGAACAGTACTATCCCGTGGGGAGCTATGAGGACAAGTACATACAATGGACCACGCTGCGACAACAAAGAGATCAAGATGTGCATGAGCTGACGAATCTGTTCCATACCCTGCGCACAAAGTTGGGTATCAAAGATTCAGAGAAACATCTGGTGCTAAAGTATCGCAGCTGTCTGCACAAATACATTCAGGAGGAAATGGAGTTCCTTGACATCTCCTCACTTGGTACGACATACCGGTATGCTGCCAAGATTGAGCAGAAATTCAAGCAGAAGAAGCGAGACTTTGGATCTGCGAATCAAAAGAAAGGGAAAGGTGCTTCCAAACCGCAGAACAAAGGACCGAGCCAAGGCATGGTGGCTAAAGACAACTCATCGAAGCCATAAGAAAAGAACAGCACCGCAAAGTCAAAGAAGGACACGGGAAAGTGGTGTGAGTTCCATAAGAGCTCCACTCACAACACAAGTGAGTGTCGGGCCAAGCAGTCGCTAGTGGCCGAGATGAGGGCTTCTGAGTCAGATGCATGCTCCGACTCCGAATCAGAACCTGAAAAGGGGAATGAAAAAGGGAAAAAGATTATTGATGCAGAGCCCAACGCCACTGTTGCCACTACAAAGGTCCAGAAGGAGGAACCGGAAGATCCAGAGGAGGAGGAACGTCTCTTCCACTCCCAGATGTGGGTAAAGGGCTCCCCTGTACAGTTCATTGTCGACAATGGGAGCCAAAAGAACCTCATTTCAGCAGACGCCATGAAGCGGTTGGGCTTTCCGACCACAGCTCACCCACATCCATACACCATCGGGTGGCTTCACCAAGGACGAGATCTCCGCGTCAGCCAGCAGTGTCGCCTTCCCTATAGCATCAAGCCCTTCATGGATGAGGTATTATGCAACGTTGTTCCTATTAATGTTTCTGATGTATTATTATGACAACCATACTTATGGAAGCGTCATGAGGTGTATGAGTCTCGGCCTCATGTTGTTATTGTTACTTTGGGAAATAAGTTGTACAGGATACCATAGGTACCACCTCCTACTACTATCTCTTTGGTTACTGCAAAAAAATGCAGTAAGCTCATTTCCCAAACCAGGAAATTCATTTTCCTGATGATCCGCCCCCAGGGCAAGAAGAATACTATGACCACGACCTCCAGAAAAGGCTCCTCTGCACGACAACAAAAAATGGATAAGGTTGTGGAGGACTACGGGGACATTTTCACCTCACCCACAGGGGTTCCTCTACACTGTCAGGTCAAGCACCCGATTGATCTGACCCTAGGTGCGCCGCTACCCAAAGGACCGATATATCGACGCTTTGTTCTAGAGAATGATGAAATCAAGAGGCAGATTCAGGAGCTGCTGCAGAAGGGTCACATCCGACCAAGTTCATCGCCCTGTGGGAGCCCGATAATTTATTATTGTGAAATCATAGTTCTAAATTATCTCTTATTCTATGAGCAATGTAATCTATTAATTGTAAGAAGATTCATTAAAAAAAATCAAACTGATTTTAGCATGAATGATGACAATTTATATATTAATTGGTTTTTAAGAGTATTTGTATTATGTAGGAGCACTGGAAAGAAAAATCAGGACTTCATTTTCAGTTTTCCTTATTTTATTGGGCTGAACTGGAGAAAATTGAATATGAATAGTGAGTTAATTGTAAGATCAATGGGCCAAGGCCATACATCAACATTGACCACAGTGGGGAAGTATAAAAGCATGGATATTCATACAAGTATAGTTATTAATGTAAGATCAAAGTTAACTCTTAGCTTCACTAAAGAAATAGAAGGCAAAGATCTAGCATCAATTGAAACTCACATGAAAAAGTAGATGAAAAATGTACAATCATCCAATGGAGAGGTAATCTATAATTATCCAATAAGACTCTTGGCTATGCCTTGAGACTAAACTAATTCTCAATATTTTTGAATAATCGTCCATTGGAATTTAGTAGGAAAACCATAGTAAATCATTGTCCAATGGCCATGCAAAAATATATAAAAAATAATATTTGTTGGTTGTTTTTCAATAGGTGGACCATGATGGGACCACTGAGAAGCTGGGGGTGTTTTTTTAATCATGGAAGTGAGGTTTAGTAGATTGATTGTCAAGTTACCTTTCTTAGTCCGATTATGCAATTTTTATAAGACAGATTATGTAATATTAATAATAAACATAAATTTATTGCAATTTAGGGAAAGCTCGTTCATGTTTTTTTCTTTATATTGGAAGGTTACTTGATTTTTGAAGTAATTTTTAGTAGATCATAGCATATATTGAGGAAATATTAGTTTGAAAAGAATCAATTATTTCTCTTGAAACTTTAGGTATTAAAAGTCCATGACACAGATATATCACACTCCAAAATCCAAAGAAAATGGAAGAGTGTTCAATTTTTTTAATCAAACTTTTATTGGTGAAGGGTTAATTTATTACGAGAACATCATTAATGAAGTGAAAAATTTTAAACGTAACGTTTATTGACTAGAAAAATAATGACCAAAACGTCAAAAAAAATTGTGTGACAGTTAAAGAGAAATCCAAATTCCAACCCTGCCTGCCACTTGTTGGTGAGTGGAGGTTATTCACTTTTCATTTACAGCTTACCAGGTTACTCATGTTACCAATATTTTCACATGGCTCACTTTTAGGTGACTACTTATTGTACTTCTTCTTTATAAAGAACAATTGTTAGATAATTGTATATATTATTTGAAATCTATAACAAATCCAGGCAACAAAATTACAACAAATAGAAAATTATGCAAAAAATTCACCAGGGCACTAATGTGTGGATACCCTATCATTTCTTAGATCCTCATAACTTACCAACACCTACTATATTGGTATACACATAATATGGCATTTACCTGAAGTATTTAATATGTATCTAGAAGTAAATAAGTTGTATGACAATTGTTATGGCAGATATAAGATGTGTATTATAGTTTATATTTCAATTTTTCTTAAGTAGCATGCATGTGTGGTCCATATAGTGACTACAATTACCAAATATATTTTAGTGAAGATGTGAAGATGATCTCTCATTAGGTCCTAATTACTTAAAGCATCATTAATTAGCTTTCCAAATGAATAAAATATGTTAACAAATTAGTAAAAACTAGGAAAAAAAATCATGCTTTAAAAAAATATGGCACAATGAGTCACACTCTGAGATTTATTTAATTACTCATCGAGTGTCGCTACAACATATATATGATCACCATTACCATAGAAATGGGACATGTGACCATCATTTTGGTTTCGCCAATGACATTCCACATCATGAGCATTTTTTAGGGTTGATTGTGTTGATTTTTTTTTTTTAAATCATATATATATTTTATGGAAATTATAGACACAATTTATAATCACATTACAAGATCATGATGTATGGATATTCCTTATCATTTCTTAGATACTCACAACTTACCAACACCTAATAGATTGATATACACACCATATAGAATTTACCCCTAGAATGCCACATGTATCCTAAAACAAATTAGTTGTATGGCAATTGTTATGGTGCATATATGATGTGTATTACAGTTTATCTTATAATTTTGTTGAAGTAGTATACAACAATTTACATAGTGATATGAGAACCACTCTCTAGAGTATACATCGATTTTGTACACATGGCTTTTCAGTTGCTTTTTAAGATATATCATTGGTGATGATCACATGATTATATAATGAACTATTAAGTTGAACTATGAAATTATTCCTCACAACACACACACACACATATTGATGAATTAATAATTTTTCTCATATAATTTTTTTAATCTATTTTGAAAAAATAAAATAAAATTATATATAATTATTTCTAAGAAGAACAAGAGAGAGTTCCTTACCATATCTTCGTAAAACATATAATAGCGACGTTTGGAGGCAGCCGTCTAGCGACGCTTTGGGGCATAGTGTCGCAATTGCGACATCTTCCTCCAAACGTCTCAATTGCGACACTTTGTCTAAGTGTCGGTATTGCGACACTTTTCTCTAAATGTCGGTATAGCGACGGTTTCCCAAGATCAATGGCCCAAAGTGAACCCGATAACTTACCTTTTCCCTGCACCTTTACTTTTGATCGTGGCCGTTCGCTCGTTGAATCCAGATCCGATGGCGCTAATACATTTTCGTGCTCATAAAGTAATCGTTTGATGTTTTGGCAAAGCCCCGCGAAATGGGTGGTTTTTCCAAACCACCCACGCTTACGTGTCGCCACCACGTTGTATCACGTTCGAAAAGGTAGTTTCCGCTTACCACCATTTACCCTCGCAAATACCACTGGCGGTATTCCCTAAACCTCACCCGTTTAACCCGAGTTTAATGTCATTTAACTATGGTTATACCATATTTTAATACATTAAAATTATATTTTTCATTCAAATTTTCACCTTTTCGCTTTAAACCTGTAAAAACATTACAGAACCATTTTTCCTCAAAATCACGCCATTTGAACCCTGAGAAACTTTGCAGAGCCATTTTCAACCTACCAGTACCATTTTTCGATGCACATTGCCCTAAATTTCCATTACAAAGTACTACATTGTCCTCTGCGAAGCCATTTTCAAAAAATATAAGACTGAGCACCTCTGCAACGTCTTCAGCTGAATTCCACTAGTTCTCCAGGTACTTTTCTTCGAAGTTTCCCTCTGAGATTTCAAAATTCCTATCGATTTCAAATAATTACCAAAGTTACTGCAAAAAAGTGTCCATTTTTCAAGGGAAACTCTGTCAAAATTTCCCTGGAATCCCTAATTGCCCTTTCTCGCAGTTTTTTCCATACCCTGGTCCATTTTGCTGTTGAAATCGATTTTAAATACACATTCTGAGCTTTAAATTCCTTGCATTTCCTAAAAACCCTGCTCAGAAACCCCATTTTCAGTAGAAATTCGCCAAGAAACCCCTGTTTCTCGTAAAGGAACTTAGCAAACCGTTTAAGCTTTCTTCGTTCATTATTAAAAATGACCAAGAAACAGGTAACCCCCAAGAATGGAGGCCCAAAATCTCAAAAGAATTCTTCTGCAAAGATTCCTCAGCCTATGTCCTTCAAAATCGACAAACCAACTCTTGTACTCACGGCTGATTCTACAGAAGTGGTCAGACCAGTCCACCCTCCAGTCATTTCTCTAGAGAACAACCCTTTAGTTGATATGGACTATAGAATACTAGACCCTAATGTAGAATTTAACCTGCTTGATGTCTATAATTGGTGCTATGGCAAATCAGTGGAAAAGGGTGACAAAGATATTCCAATTTGGGAATCCAATCTGCCTAGATATATTGTCCCTCTCACTCATTTTGTTCCTGACTTTATCAGATTATGCCAAGCCTATTATATGCCAGAATAAAGATGTATTGTAAACAAAGAAAAAGATATCCTATTTTACATCATTGAAGAGTCGATAAATTCAATGATGCAAATGAATCATGACCCTAATTCTGCTTCCCTATCAATATAAGATTTAACCCAACTATATCTTGACTTGGAGTTCAATACTAGATTCAAAATATACCAAAATTTTTGTCCAAATCAAGTTGATATTCCTAAGTTAAATCCTCCTTTTGACACCGTTGATTTCCCAGATGAAACTAGACAGATTGTCTCAATGCTCTCCTTCATACTAGGATACACCAGTGATGAATTCACTAATGTGGCTATCCTAGGTTTTCTGTCAACTCTAAGCCCTGGTCAATCACCATCCATTCAGTTCAATTTTGCTAGATTTATTGCTGAAAGTATGCATTATCAGTTATCCAGATTATCAGAAGAAGGAGTTTTCAGATACTCCTCTTATCTACTCCACCTCTTTCTATATTATCAAACAGATAAGTTTCCAATTGAATGTGAGAAAGTGGATGTAGAAGGAAAAGTTCTATCAATAGTATTTTGGTCATCTATTCTAAGGAAATGGAACAGAAAGTATAGTTTTATAGATTTCAATGACTCATTTATAGCCCCTGCTATGTATCTCTTGGAAAAAGAGGAGATCCCTAGGATCAATGATGAGACAAGAAGAATTCTGCAGTTATCAGAGAGCTACAAAACTGGAGATTGGTATTTATATAAAAATCATACAGAAATCAGAGTGTATGGCTCATCCTTGGCCCCATATAAGTTACCCATATTTGTTACTACAGGAATATTTGCTTTAGAATATCTTAGACAACTATTGAATGTAGATGAAATCAACTTCATAGCTTTCAAGAAAGAGACCCAATTTAAGCTGAAAAATCAAATTGGGCCATTCATTGTGAATAATAGATAAGTTTCCAATGAGATAAATGTCAAACTTAAAGAGTATAAGTTCCCATGTAGTTTTACATGGAAGTATGACCCACAAGGTATTTTGAGTTCAGTGAGGGTAAAATGTAAGTTGCTTGTTTACTTGCATGATCCTAAGCCCCATATTGAAAGATATGTAAATAAAATTGAATGGGAGCCAAACACCCTATCTGATGATGATTCACCGGCAGTACAGGTAATACAGGTAGACAGTGGCAAAGACAAACAGATTGAACAAACAATATAGGTGGCTTCTACAAGCAAAGATACTGATAATGTACATAAAAGAGACAGAGAAGGAGATAGTTTCATCGCTGAGACTATTGAGGACATAAAATTCAAAACTCCTTATTGTAAAAGAAGCAAGTCAACATAAGAAGAAAAGGATAAGGCTGTAAATATTGATATAGATGATAAAGCAACAAGAATAGTCACTCAAACATTAAAAGAGCTTCAAAATGTAAAAATTGGAACACAACAAAAAGATACAGTCATGAAGGAAAACCAGGCTACTGTCAATTTGCCTCCTTCTTCTCAGGAAACTGACAATACAGAGTCAGAGATTCAGATCATATTTAGACAGATTAAAGAGAATAATGAAGAGCTCAAGAATCAAGCTCATTCTAGATTTCTTAAGGAAAAGCCTAGAAACAAAGACAGGCTTCTTTCAGCATTTGATTATTCATCCAATAAATTGGTAATGTCATTCTTGAAGCCTACAGTGGCTGAGCCAAAATCAGTGGCAGATTATTCCAAAATAGATATTGAACTGGATGCAGATGCCATTCATGAATTAGATCAAATTGAATTTCATAGGAGCAATACTGAAATGCTATATTCCAAAATTGTCAGTAAAACTATGAAATCAACTAGGCTTGAGAAAACAATGCTCAACCTCCAAAATCAAATGAAGTTGGACAAAGCCTCACTGTATGCTAATAATTTAAGAATAAAAGCACTAGAAGATATAGTGATTGAAGCAGGGGGTGACCCAGCCAACATTGAAGGGGAAAAAGTCTTAATTAAACAGAAAAATGAGGATATAGCTGGTCTTAGAAAACAGTTGAAGTTGCCTCAGAGTGAAAACTCTCAAGAAAAAGATATTCTACAGAAAAAAATAGAGAATGATGATTTAAAGCAGCTTGTACATCTAATGAAAGATCAGATAAAAAAAATGGAAAGTCAAATATAAGCTCTAATGAAAGAGAATGAAGAACTAAGAAAAGCACAACCAATGGTCATTACTACAATGATCCCCACTGTAAACACTGCTATACCATATACTTTGGCAGAACACTTGGCACCGAAAGGAGTACTGGCAACTGCAGTGCCAATTACTTCTCTAATCTCTGCCTCTTCTTCTTCATCCTCACAGAGGAGCACACTACAATACCAAGATAAAGAGATTATTAGTTTGAAAGGCACTATTAAAAATTTATAAAATTCCAAAAAGGATGCCTTGATTACTTCTAGAGGACATGAGCAAAGGGCTGATCGACTACAAGAACAGGTAAAGATTCTGCAAGCACAAGTAAATCTTACAGATCAAGTGGCCTATATAAAAAATCATTTATGGACCAAAATTATTGAAGGCATTCATTCTCAATGGCCTTCAATTCGGATAATTTATGAACAAAGGGAGTTACTTCAAGTTGCTAGTGCAGAGATTGACAAGACTAAGAGGGAAATTGACAATAAACCAGCCCAAGAAATCCAACTCATATCTTTTTTAAACAGTAAAACCAGGAAAGAGATGGAAGAATTGAAAATTGTTGATAGAACAGAAACCATTCTTCAAATCAAAAAGGTCCTGAACAAAAGAAACATAATGAGTAATCTAGAGGATCGGTGTAAAGACATGAATTTATCCATCTCAATATTTTTAGCCAAATACAAAACATTGTCAGAAGCAGGTTTTCCTGATATTCACGCATTGAATGACAAGTTAATGCCTCAAAAATATTATGATCTAAAAATCAGAAATCGTGCAAAAGAGCATGCCAAACAACAACTGCCTCAAGGATCACCAACAGGAAAAACAATTCTTTAGTATTTTGAAAATATGTTCTTTTTAGATAATGAGATCAGGCATATGTTCACTATCAAGCCTAACTTTTCCAAGTATAAAGAGGCAGATGAAAGTTACAGAAAATTGAAGACTATGAAGATCCCCTCTGCAGAAAGGTGGCAAGAATTCACAGATCTGCTGTGAATTTAATGGATAAAAAACAGGAAATTCACTTGGAAATTCATTTTTTACTGTTACCTCAAATGTTAAAAATATAGGGTTAAAGTGCACAACAACAATCAGTTTAAATTAGAATAATCAGTTCTATTTTTGCTTGTAAAAAGGTAACAACTTGCAAACTGTTTTACAGCTGTCCCTCTTTTTAAGTTTTCTTTCCTATTTTTTATTAAAACATTATCTCAATTCCTGATATATTTTTTAAACATTTTTTTGTATAAATACTTCACAATTCGAAGTATTTAGTGTGAAGAAAATTTCTCAAGACAACTATAGTCTTATTTGTTGGTTATATTGAAGTTGGTGAGTCAATTAGTGAAAGCAGCAAACTGGAAAGAGATCAGAGACATCATAGCTAAGGATTCTCGTGGTGACAAGATAAGTCTCATTTCTTTCCTTGTTTTCAGTGTATTTCTTTAAAGTTTGCATTCATTCATATTATGTTTTTCTAGTCTATAATGATCAACTAAGGAAAAATTAAACAAGATTAGTGATAGTAAGCTCCCTATTTCGAAACTTGTTGGCATTTTAATGTTTTCTACTTTGTTCGTGCTCTCTACTTGGCCATTGGCCTGTGGGTGATATGGAGTTGTAATCTTGTACTGAATGTGGTGGTTTTGCAATGTTTCAGCTAATTTATTACCTACAAATTGTGGTCCTCCATCTGTGATTATGTCCCTTGGGAGACCATAGTGCACAAATATTTGGAAAAGAAACTGTACTACAGAGTCCTCTGTAGCTTTTGAAAGTGCCTCTGCTTCAACCCACTTAGTGACATATTCGGTTGCAACTAGGATGTATGTTTTTTGGTTTGAGGGAGGACTAATAGGGCCAACAAAATCAAGTGCCCAGCGTTCAAATGGTTCAATCACTAGTTGAGGGTTCAAAGGCATTTCATCAGACTGCCTAGGGCGTCCTACCCTTTGGCAGCTATCACAGGCCTGCACGAATTTTTTGGCATCCTTAAAGATGGCAGGCCAGTAATAGCCTGTTCGTAAAACCTTATGGGCAGTTCTACGGTTCCCAGTTAGATCCCCTTCTTCAATCTTCTTATCTGTAGCTTAAGGATTCTTAAGTGTCCTTTTGCTCAGATTCCATCCACTCCATCAAATCAAGCCTATACATAGCCTTAGAAGGTCACCTATCTTTCCCTTAGCACATTTTCATCTCTGAGCCTTATTTCTTAGTTCTGCTTGCCTAGAGAGTTGACTACATTGCCCAATATTCTGGTAGATCCTTCTAGTTTACCTTGAAATCTCTTTATTCCCACCAATCTTTTAAAATCAAACCCAAATACACAATCATAGCTAGCCTAATATCTGTTACTAAAACAAAGCTAAATCATACGGAGAGATCCCTCTCTGGAGTTCAAGAAGGCTAGATCTTGAATTCCCAAAGCGGTTCTTGGTTACCCTTGGTGTTCTTTGTTAGGTTCCCGTGATTTGGCTGATTGGCAAGCCAAATGACAGTGTAACATCAAACCAAGCTTTGGAGCCCGAGGACCTATCCTTCCTGGACTCAGAGAGGGCTCTCTCTATATGTGTAAAGGATATCTATGTGTTTGCTTATCGTGTTCTAATTTTAGGCTAGTTATGGAGTATGTTTTTTTGGTTTTGGTTTTTTAAGTTGTGAGGGGTGAAAATGATCAAAGATATAAAATAGATAACAAGATGTAGATTAACTGGGCTATGGGGTCAAAAGGTCAAGAAAGCTATTAGATGACGATACAAGGCTGTTGAAGGGCCGATTTGATTCAAGGTAGAAAGGATCTTAGGGAAAAATGGAGTAAATGGACATCAATTTTGTGAACAACAAAGAGTTTCAAGCATCACTGGTTCAATAGATAACATAAACATGGTAAGGAAAACCCTTAATCATGCAAAATGTAACTATAAACTAATCGACACATAGAAACAAACATTCAAGCCATGCATA
Organism: Pinus albicaulis; assembly: GCA_034641835.2. Taxonomy (NCBI): domain Eukaryota; kingdom Viridiplantae; phylum Streptophyta; class Pinopsida; order Pinales; family Pinaceae; genus Pinus; species Pinus albicaulis. The sequence goes on from CM076579.1 coordinate 1,612,599,856, forward strand.
GAAGTATAAGACCCTCTAACTTTGGGAAATGGCTATCATACTTTGGGGAAAACACATAAGATGGACTAAAAAATTAAAACACTATGTCGGAACGCCTAAACATAGTACTTCAAGTTAGTGGGCACTTTGAACAACAAGATTTGCATAGTTTTAGGCAAAGGGCTAGATCGGGACTAGGCCTCCTTGGTTCAAACAAAATGATAATCTTAATCAGTCAAAGAGATAGCTTCATGTATGGAACTATGGACAGTCATAGGTAAGCAGGGAACACCATACATCCTACTCAACATGCATAGAACTATTAATGAAACTAGCAACAATATCCTCAAGTTATTAAAGAGCAGTTAAGAATTCTTTAATGCAACTAAAGAAGAAGAAAACATAAAAGCTATGAAGATTCAGGAATTTTGAGGTGCCTGCATGGGCATATCTCAAATTTAATCTCTACTGATCTATAGCAAGCAAGAAACATGTATCATGAATGAAAACTAGAAGACAACAACAAAGCAAGAAACACTATACCATTCTACCATGTCATGGAATCCATCAACAATCCTTCATCATCCATCCCAGAACATTCAAGAGGCAATCCAAAAGCATAGCACAAGTATTTTCTCCAAAGCTCATATGACCAATATATTGCTTCTCTTCTCAAGTTCAGCCTTGTTTACAATGAGAGCCTTGTGGAATAAATAGGCCCAAGTGAGGAAAACCTCATGGTTCAACTTCCATCCTCATTGGCCTAATCAAAATATCTAAACTTGTCCTTGAGGCTTTGCAAAGCCCAAGGCACAAAAATATCTCATAAAATATCTAAAAATTGCTAAAAATGGGAATTTAATTGACTTTGCATCATTTTCCAAGTGCAAAAATAGCTAAACGCACATTTGGAAAAAGCAGATTTTTGAGGTTCAAAAATTACAAAAATACTTCAAATTTATATCAGAAAAAGGTCCCCTGACTTTCCGGAAACATTTGGCAGCCTTACTGATGTTGAAACGAGGCTCATGATAGCTCGTTGGAAAGCTCTGAGTGTCTTCTTTCCGACGCAACTGAAATTTCTTCAATCCGATACCCAGAAGTCCTCCAAATCTGCACCTGTGTGTAAAAAGCCAGAAAATTACAGTCTGCTGATAGACCGGGCAGAGTGTGCAAAATGCGAGCCTTTTTCGCTGTTTTGAAGGGGAAAATGATCTCCAAACACTCTGAAAATCACTGAGGACATGCTCATGAAATTATGGCATCCGATGGTACCATTCTCCTCCCTTGACGAATCCTCAAAATGAAATGGCGAATTTATGAGTTTTTGACCAAAAACCCAAAAATGCCAAAAAACCAAAAGTTGTCAAAATGGGCCCAAAATTGGTATGCATGACCCTCAAGGGTCCTTAGCAACATGCTCCGAAGCTGAAGCCAAGATACCAAGTGCTGATGTGCCTTTCTTCTCTTTCCGTGCCGGGCGCTTCCCCTTTGCTTCCTTCAGTTTTGCTTGGGTGGCCTTTAGCTTGCGCCGGGCAAACTGATTCAACTTTTGATAGTGTTGTGTCATCTTCCTTTGCAGCTCCAGGTCTCTGTTTGCCTTTTCAAGCTTCATCTCCAAGTGTTTATTGGCTCTTTCTAGCCATGCCTCCTTATTTTCTTCAATTTCTTTCTCAAGTAGTGCAGTGAGGGGAAAGGATTGAAGATGGGCCTGTTCTTCTTCCCTTTGCTTTTCCAGGGCTCTTTTAAGCCCTATGGTTCTAGGCCTCTTCCGCCTAGGCTGGTCTTCTTCTTCATCTTCATCAAACTCACCGATGAGCTCCTCTATCCTTACTTGTGCTTTAGCGACCTCATTCTTGTGTTTGATTTCTCGTGCTTCATGGACAGCCATATGGACATTCATTTGTTTATTTTGGATCTCCAAGAAATGATTGAAGGTCTTTGCCCGATGAAGGTCATTCTCCAATGCTTCAATTTGACCCTTTCGATGGATTAGAAGGTTTTCAAGAATGCGGGCTTCATTATCACTGTCATCACTTTGGATTGGAATGACAGCCAATGCACCTCCATGTTTCTGACTTTCTCCAATCTTGTCTTTCCCTTTGAAGGCCAATCTTGCACTCTTTCTTCTTGGCATACTAGTGAGAGGTCTCTTGGGCGATTTTCTTCGGCTAGGGACAACTCTTGTCACTTTTTGGAGTGGCAGCCTTAGGCCCTTTCTTTCTTGCTGTGCTGGGCTTTGTTCCTTTAGGAGAAAGAGACACAACAACTTTACCCTTGTCAACTTCTTGAAACTGCTGCTCTTCTTGAGGCTGCTGTGTGTCTTCTTTAAGTTGCTTCTGCCCCTCAATATTGTGATGCTAATCTGCCTCAAATCCTTGTTTCCCTTGATCATCAACTTTATGCTGCTGATGTGCTTGGATTTCTTGTTCATTTTGTGGCTCAAGCAGTTGCTCAAATTCCTGCTCAAACTGTTGTTCATGACCTTCAATATCAAGCTGATGCTCTCCCTGCTGTTCATTTTCACTAAGATGCTGCTGTTCAGCACTCTTTTCCTCTTGTTCCTGCTGCTGCCCTTCATCTGCAATTTGCTGCTCTTCACCCATCTCTTCTTGCTGTTCAGACTGCTGCCCCTGTTTACCAACATCAAGCTGCTGGTGTGTTTCCACCTCATGCTCACTGTGTGGCTCAAACTGCTGTCCCTGACCATCAAAATCATGTTGCTGGTCCTCATTAGTTTCTTCATGCTTATCCTCTTCCTCTTCCACCTGTTCATGTCCTTCTTCTTCATGTTGTCCTGACTACTCTGTGGTGATCTTGAGCCTTCTAGGAGTAGGCCTGCTGGACAAAGGTATAGGGCGATGAACAGGCTGGGTGGGAGATATATGGACAGGAGGAACAGCAGAGAAATATGGGTAGCTGATAAAAACATCCCATGGAACCTCTTTCTTCTCTATCTGGTGTAAGATGATAATTTTGATCAGAGAATGATGGAAAAGGGAAGCTATTTGCAGAGATGGAGTCTTCTTCTAGACTGTGGATGCCATCTTCTCGATGCTCTTGTATAAAAAGTAAGGGAGATTTAGCTGCCTAGTTCTAGTGAAATGCATCAATAGTCGGAGATGGTAGGCATAAAATCGAGTAAATCTCCCTTCACAAGTAAAATACTTCGTTATGACCTTCATTAGAGGAGCATAGCTGTCAAGAAGATAAGAGAAAGGAAAAATAGCAGTGCAAGTATCTCTATGCTCGGGCTTGATGAAAGGCTTGTAGTCATCCAAGTCTAGATGGGTCTGTTTGAACCATTTCTCGCCATGATATGGAATTTTGGTGGCTTTAGACACTGACCTTGGGGAAAACTTGAAATCAAGGTCTGCTACCTGGAAATGCTTGCTTTGGAACCTCAGGGCGCATAGGTGTGTCAAGGGCGAGAAAATTTTGACCTCCTATACTTTCTGGCAGAAATCTAGACAACCTACCTCATGAAAGTTGAAGAGGATGGATGGATGAGCATTGACCTCCTCTGTAGAGATTGGCTCATATATTTTATGTAAACCACTTCTGCTGTCCTGCCTGGGCGGCATTTTGGGATAAATAAGCTCTTGAAGAACCAAACTGCCTCACTGTCCTTAAACTGCCTTCTTTAAGGTGAACTATGTCAATTCACTGTTTTGATAGTGAAAAATTGTCTTTGAATGACTTCAACAAGTTTCCTCACAATACAAAACCTTTGCTTCTTTAAAAAGTGGCCTTCCCACCTTTAATTGTGTATCTCAGCCAGCAGACCTCTTAACAAAAGACAACACAGTGAAAAGGAGACAAACTGTTAGGTGAAAATGTTGTTTAGAGTGTCAAAATCGCCTTGCTCTGTGATGTTTGGAGCTCAAAACTTGTTTTGTACCTTCGATCAATGGTGGACTTTCCAATCATTACAAACCTTGTCCCTCTCTGTTGTGTTAATTAATCAACACATTTCACATCATATACAGTCAATCTTGAGTGTAGTCATATAGTCAATTTCACAGTTATGGAACAAAGGTGACAGAGTTAAAAATGCTCCAAAAGTTTCAACAGAGGCTGTATAAGCTTATTTCTTTCAAAAGCCAAGACTCCCTTTCAATATAGAATACCAGTCCTTCTTAGAAGAATGCCTCTATAACTTCTGAAAATCAATCTTGATAGTGAGCTTTGAAGAACAGAAAAAACAGTCAATTAGAATACTCAGTGAAAAACTGTCCTTTCTGTGGTTTATAGGGTTAACTTTGCCCTTTGATGCCTTGAAGATAAAAAACCCTTGTTCTTTGATATAGGGAGGTGAAAAACACAGTTTTCAGTTTAAAACTCTTTTTCCTGCAGGCATTTCATTTGTGCATTCAGCTCTACACCACAGCCCTAAACAAAGGATATCTTCAGCAAAAACACAGTTTGCAGATATGGTGGCAGTGTTCAAAAATTTTATATGCTGTGGTAACAAAGACTTATGGCAGTTTAATGTCGAAAGCTCCCCTTTTGATCAAAACCTTAACCCTAATATGCAGCTCAATAACATTCTTCTCAACTATTTCAAAACTGATCTCTTTGGCCTCCAAGCATTTACCCAACAAATGTGAAAACGAGGGTTAGTTTGTGCAAAATACCTCACAATACGATGCAAAACATTTTCGTGAGTCGAAGTCACATTGGAGGCAAGTTTGAAGTCGTGTTGGAGTTTGAAATCTCTGCGCGGCACTTTCAGGAGGAAGAATGCCGCGCAACCTTGGCATCGGGTAACTGTCGGGTCGGTGCAACCGTTGCGTATAGGCGCGTCGCGCGCATGTACAGACGCGCCGCACGGTGGTTATCTGCCTGTGCAATTATGCCTCTGAGCGCGCCACACGCTATTCCAGGCGCACCGCGCAGCTATAAACGACCAAAACCTCCTTCAAATCGCTCAAAACCTCCCTTGTTTGATCTCATGAACTTCAGAGAGATGCTTTGCTCGTGCTTGGGGATATGCTCGACAATTTTGCAACGGTCTTTTGATCCTTTGAAAAGCGAAATGAAATAAAACTCTTTGGTTTATTCTTGTAAGGGTTTGAAGGTTATGTCCTTTGAAACAATACTTGGACTTGTTGTTTTGTTTGAAACCCGAATGATATTGATTGCTTTGAGAGGAGTCTATCCTTTTGAAATGACATTGGCAACAGGTCTTTCACGCTCTTTAAACAATGTTAACATGTACCACCTTTTTATAAAGAACAAACCTATTTTGAAAAGGTTAAAACTCTGTTCAGTTATGCATATGGGTTTGAATAGGTGATTCCTGCTAGTATGTCCCTCTGGTAATATTTCATCACAGAAGCTCCATCTTTGGATGATACCTCAAAAACCTATAGACCATCTTCTACCACTTTTTAACCCTTTTGGTGACACTTTAACACAGAAAATTCATTTAAGGTATGAGGAAAAGTACTTGACACTACTTTGTCTTTTGAAATGATGAGGCTTATCCTTTAACTTGTTTTGACAACTTCTGTCTCCAAGCGCTTCATCAACCCTTTCCAACTGTAGGTGTCCAAAATTGCTGCATTTATTCAGATTTTGTCATGGTCTATTGATTTAGAAGGGCGCTGCTTCCCAATACACTTCTCTGTTTAGAACATATTACTTATGATATCTTTGTCCCTTGAATAATGAAGACCTGCTTTTGTTTCAGACTTTCCAACATACTGACAGTAGGTCAAAACATCTCTTTGTCTATTATGAACAATAGTTTCAATGGTCATGTATCTTGATGACATAAACCTAGATTGTCTGGGTCAGCTGTTGTAGCATTTTTTGAAAAGGCACCTATTCATGAATGGAGTTGCTTTCAAGAAAGACATGCCTGATTAGCTTGGCATGCTGTCCTAGGGTTTTTAAAACTCAGATCATAACCATTTTCTATCTTTGTGTTGAGGAGGCAAGTATAAAAGATGTGGAATAACTGCTGGCATATTTCATAGCTGCCAAGGCTTTTATTAGCCACCTACTTCCTAATGAAACTCTGAAAACACCAACCTGCTGCATTTGAAGAAAATACCTGTCTTTGTGGTGGAGTGTAGCTTGCAACAGCTGAACTTACACTGGCGCTTTGACTGATATTAAGATGTCTTATATCTGGGGCTGTGTACTACTTTCCTGCCTCTTCTTTATGTTCATCCAGAAACCATGGACTGTATTTCACATTTCAACAGGAACAAAAGAACACACAGGGGTCTTTTCACTGAAGTATTTTCCTGCTCAAGACTGACTGAAGCTATTCATATTAACACCCCTGCAGAGATATTTGTTATGATAGCTTTGATTAAGGAGTCCTTTTTTGATGCGCCCTGATGATGATTGAAACTTCAAATGATTCTCTTTCTTAGGACATAAGACCAAAAACTCTGTTTTATTTTGTCTTGCACATTTCAGATCTTAGCCCTGTTATGATCATCACTTACACTCAGAAACCTAGAGTCACTGTTTTACTGTCTAGTAAAAAGCAAACCTGTGCTTATAGTAAGTTTTGCAATTTTGAATTCAATATTGGCCATCGCCCTCTGCTTGTAGATGAAGGAGGCGCCTCAACCCTCTGCTTGTAGATGAAGGAGGTTCTTGGCCATGACAAATTACTAGTCTGTTTGACAGTGGTGTATTTCTTCTACTGTGATTTCATGATGAATGGAAGCTGCAAGGTCTTGATAAGTAACTCCTTACTCTGCATATGTATCTCAGGCTCATGTTTGACATTGAGAAGAAGCTGTTCTTCTAAATGTGTATTCAAGAATTTTCTCCTGAGATGAAGTTATATTTCCTATCTTTGTAAAATCCCTAAAACACTGTAAAACACCTAATAATTAGCTTGAGACTGTGGTCTATGCAGTGCTGAGACTTAGGGGTGTGTAAGTGGCGCGACTTAGGGCTGTGATCAATTTCATTTGCAAGGTGGGAGGTCTGTCATGATTGGTCTGTATCAGATGGAGGTTTTTTTGGCCTTTTGATGGTTGCCAAGGGTAAAATGCCTTAAAGCGCCACTTCCTAACTTAGGGGAGGCTTTTGAAACAGACATTGGATTGTCCTTTTAGAGCTGATGGGCAGACCAGTAGGGCTAAAGCTAGATAGGATAGTGATAATGAGGTTTAACCTTGACATGGGCGGACTGAAAAGTAGGAGGGCGAAAAAATTTTTATGAGGGTTTTCTAGATGACAAATTGACATATGGAGATCAGCTTCTAGAAAACTCAGCTATGGATCTAGTCATCATTAACAAGTGAAAAACACTAATTACTAACAGTGGCTCCATTTGGGGAGGGCAGCTCCTCGTCAGGAGGTGTCCAGAATTTCAGATCTTTGGCTTATGAAGACCAGTGCCTTACCCATTGGCGCAAAATTTCACCCTTCTTTGATGTTATTTCTGAAAAGTGACAGCATGGTTAACATCAATGATATTTCTACCTACCCCACTATCTTTCCTAACATTTTTTCTTCTCTTTGGCGCATTTGAACTAGCAACCTTTTGACAATGTATATTTTTCTTTTTGCAAAATGAACCTATCTATTTCTACTCTTATATCTGCCGGGAGTTCAGATTAAACTGATGAACTTCTTCATTACTCTACCTATGCTAGATCAACTTTCAAGATTAAGCAGTTTGACAGGATCTTGTTCTCTAATCTAAAACATGAAATTTAAAATGATCAAATCAGGATTAGATAGTCTGATTTGTCATGCATTTGCGGCATAAAAGACAAGCTGCACACAAATATTATTCTGCATAAAGGAAATGTAGAAAAGCGGGGCTAAGATGTACAATGTATTTTTCATCCCTCACTTCTCTCTTTGGTTCTGTTTTAGGCATGTGGAACCAGAATCTCTCCCTAATCTAAACTCTGTGATAAGTCAATCTTACACAATGTTGACTATCTTTTGCACTCACTAACTTATCAGAAAATAAATTTAAACATGCTCAGCTATGATTAGGCTAGATAGCTGAACAAGACATTGAAGTACTAGTAGTAGCATTTAGACTTGCTCGCTTTCCGAAGGACTATTTTTTGGAACATGGGGCCTTTGTTCCATCTTCCCTCGCCCCCTTTTCTATCTTTTACTGTTTTTGACTTTTCTATTTTTCAATATTTCAAACAATGGTATGTACAATGAATGAAAGTGTTTCAAGCTTAGAAATGGAGCTCTTGACAAAAATAATGCTTTAATGTCCTGCCATTTACAGGACCCCCAAAAATTTCAGTCCCATCAGGTTCTTGCAAGAAGAAAGCATTGTTTCCACTGACTGAGCTGATGATGTAAGGCCCTTTCCATAAATTTTCGAACTTGCCATGTTTACCTTTATCTTCCCTTCTAGAATCCCATTTTAAAAATTTATCTCCAATCTGAAAATCATTTTCCTTAGTTCTTCTGTCAAAAATCTATTTTATTTTGTCTTGTGCTAACTGAGCCCTTTGGTAAACTTCTTCTCTGGTTTGTTGTAAATGGATAGTCTGATTTACCCTCCTTTGCATGTCATTTTCTTCTATTTGGACTTCTTGTAATAGCTTCATTACCGGAACCCCTAAATATGTTGGGAAAATGGCATCTATACCATAAACTAGCTGGTAAGGAGACATACCTATGGATTCCTTGGTGGTTAATCTATCAGCCCATAAGGCGTGTACTAGTTTCCCATGCCATGCTTTTTTATTTTGTTCAAGAAGTTTTTTGATAATGTTGACTAGGATTTTGTTAGAAGACTCGGCTAAGCCATTAACTTGAGGGTAATAGGCTGTGGAATGTCCTAATGAAATGTGATATTTGTGACAGAAGTCAACCATTCTTTTGGAGGAGAAGGCAGCGGCGTTATCTGTAATGATCTTTCTGGGACAGCCAAATCTAGATAGGATATTGGTTTCTAGGAACTTGATGATGACTGAATCGGTGGCATTCCGGGAAGGTATGGCTTCTATCCATTTGGTAAGGTAATCAGTGGCTGTGAGGATCCATTTATGTTGAGCGGATGAGGAAGGGTGAATTTCCCCGATAAAATCTAGACCCCATTGTTGGAAGGGTCCTTCAACTATAATGGGATGTAAGGGCAAAGGTAAAAGCTTTTTCTTGCCATCAAAAATTTGACATTTATGGCATGTCATAACTAGTTTGTGAGTGTCAGGGAATAAGGTAGGCCAATAATAACCGGCTCTAAGGATTTTGTTCGCTGTGGTTTTCCAGTAGAGATGGTCCCCACATTCCCCTTCATGCATTTCGTGCATAATTTTCCCTGCATCAGACTCAAGCAAACATTTAAGCAGCATACCAGTGGGATTTTTCCAATACAGAAAACCATCTAAATACAAAACTTTAAAGATTTTTGTTTAAGAAATCTCGCTTTTGTTTTTGATAAAGTCGGAGGAGCATTCAGATAAGTTAATACATAAATAATATCTTCATACCAAGGTGAATCCAGAAATATTTGATCAATAGAGGAGAGTGTGCACTCTTCCTGTTCTTCTAAGGCATCAACAAAATTTATATCTAAGGCTTGGAGGTTGGTTTCAGCCATTAGCCTTGCAAGTCCTTGTCCTTTAACTAGTTTGGTAGGTCGGATTTCTAAGTCATATTCTAGAATGATAGCGATCCATTTTCCCCTTTTACCATCGGGATCTTGGTTCAGAATGTCCTTGACGACAGTATTAGGGACAAAAGCGATGACATGAGAATGCAAGATGTAAACTCGGAAATCTTTCAGTGCTTTTACCAATGCGAATGCCTGTTTTTCCATGATGTTGTATTTTAAGGGAGCATCTCTCAGGGATTTGCTAAAAAAGGCAATGGGTTGTTCTTGCCCAGCTGCATTTTTCTGTAACAACACCGCAGCTATTGTGTGTTCTGAGGCAAATGAAAAAATGTAAAAATCTTTGGTAAAGTCAGGGCTTATTAATACTGGTGTTTCAGTTAAGGCCCTTTTAATTAGTTCAAAATATTTTTTGGCTTCTATAGTCCATTTAACCCCGACCTCCTTTTTTAACATGTTTGTGATATCTTTCAGGAGTTCGGCAAGGTTTGGGATGAATATTCTTAAGAAATTTATCTTTCCGATAAAGGACTGTAACTCCTTTATGTTTCTGGGGTGACTTATCTGTAATATACCTTCGATTCTTTGGGGGTCTATTTTAATTCCTTCTTCCGAAATAATGTGACCTAGGAGTTTTCCTTCCTCTAGACCGAAATGTGTTTTCTTGGGGTTTAGGGATAAACCATATTTTCTGCATTTGTTGAAAACCTTTCTTAAGTGTGCTAGGTGTTCTTCATCTGATTTGGAATATACCGTAATATCATCCAGATATATGACTATGAAAATGCCTATATCTTCTGAGAAGGCTATATCCATAGCTCTTTGGAATGTGGCACCGGCATTCATCAATCCAAAAGGCATTTTAACTTACATAAAGGTGCCCCAAGGTGTGGTGAAAGTTGTTTTGTGTTGATCAGTGGGATAAACCAGCACCTGGTTATAACCAGAAAAACCATCTAGTAATGAGATTCTTTTGGCACCGACTACCTTTTGAAGTATGTGGTCCATTTTGGGCAAAGGATAGTTGTCCTTTAAACAGGCTCTATTTAGGTTTCGGAAATCAATACAGAGTCTGATTTCGCCGGTTTTCTTCCTAATCGATACCAGATTTGAGACACACTCAGAGTACCTGAGGGACACTATTATTCCAGCATCATACATTTTTTTAATTTCTTTTTCAACCAAAGGTAGTAATACTGGGTTTATTCTTCTCAGTTTTTGTTTAAAAGGCTTCTGGTTTTCTTTAAGGGGAATCTTATGCTGAATGATACTCGTATCATATGATTTTAGATCTTGGTATCCCCATGCGAACACATCTTTAAATTCCTTGAATAAATTGATGTACCTTTGTTTTATGTGAGGTGGGAGGGTTTTGGATAGTTTAATGTGTTTGGGCTCTTCTGGACTTCCTATGTTGTATTCCTCTATGTCATCCTCGGTAGATTCCATTTTTGGTTTTTTGGCCACATCGTTAAAGTCAAACAATTCTTCTAAAGGTGCGAGCCCTCTGGGTATGGTGTCATTTTCACAGTGTAAGACTTCGAGTTCCCTTTGGTCAATGTCCTCTCCTATTTCATTTTCATATGGATGGTCTACCAGGTTTAGATTGGTCCACAAAGGTGGATTTAGCTCTTGGTCTTGACTTTGGCTGGGTTTCCTTTCTTTGTCTCCTGAGTCTGTTTTGGTTATTTCAAACTCATTCCTAGATTGTAGGAAATCATCAATTTGATCATCGTCTTGGAATATTTGCCAATGGTCAAGATTATCTGGTACTGTAGGGCGATGTTTGACTTGAGTACTATATTGTTCACTTAGGCATGGTATTTGGCCATTACTCGCAGCAAAGGCGAGTTCATTTGCTAGGCTGTTTTGAATCGTAGGGATATAGGTGAGTTCATATTTCTCAAAGGTTTTAAGGATATCCAAAGTTGCATTCCTATATTCTCTTAGTCTTGGGTTCTTTGCCGAATATTCACCTTTGATTTGCCTGATTACAAGCTCTGAGTCTCCTTGGGCTGATACTCTCTTAGCACCTAAGTCCTTAAGTATGTGTAGACCAATGAGAAGGGCTTCATATTCCGCAATGTTATTAGTACATTGGAATTCCAATCTAAAAGAATGACCTTCTTTAGTATTGTGTATCCAGATGTCGGCCCCTGAACCCGTTTTTCCACAAGAACCGTCAAAGCTTATACTCCAAAGAGCTTCCTTTTCATACATGATACTAAGCTGTTTTTCAGGTTTCTTGGGACTTTGGTCCTCAATTTCTTCATTCAGTAATGATTTGGAAATGTCTTCATTTTCTTTTATCTGCTTGTTTATATCACTTTCATTGTATAAGATAAAAGAATCTAAATTGGAATGAACGGAATAGATGGGAGTATTGTTTGGCCTATCTCTGTTGCTAACCATGTATTTCATGTGAGTCTCTCGGTATAACCTCCTAGTTTGGTTGAAAACTGGGATAGTAGCGAATGACATATCCATTTGAAGACTACCTTGTATTTTGGCAGCCCATGCCCTTGATAGTAGCATTCCATACTTGGGCGGGATATCGGCCACTACTACGTCCATGACTAAGTTTTTCGCTGGTAGTTGTATTAGGGCAAAATCTAGATTCTTTATTAGACCTAAACATTTGACCTAGCTTGAGTCGAAAGAATACAGGTTTTTGTAAGGTTGAGTCACTTCTAGTCCCAGGTTTTCCATGATTGCTTTAGGCATGAGGTTATGGGAAGCACCAGAATCTAACATGGCGTTATGTAATATCTTGTCCCGTATGTTTAAGCTTACATAGAAAGGAGAAATAGATCCTTCTTGGTATTCACCTTCTACTTTTGGGCCAAATAAGAGCTCGGGTTTGTCGTCAGTTAGATTCAAGGTATCTGCCTTGCTCTCTAGGTCGAGGACTTTGAAGATTTGAGATCTATACCTATCTACAGTTATTAGCTCTGTGAGGGGTATGGTAATTTTTATTTTGGAAATTTCCCCTTCGAAACTAAAAGGAGTATGTAGTTTGGGCGGATTTGTTTCAGCTTTCTCAGACATAACTTTTTCTATGTTCTTAATTTGCTGACTTTGGCTTGGGACTTTGTTTGATATAGCCAACTCGGGGGTTTTTGTAGAGGTACTAGGAGTATCTGAGCTAATACTTGTCTGAGTGGCCTTGCCTTTGTTTTGGTCAATCTTTTTGGCCCCAATTTTGTTACTATCCATGGTCTTCTTTAGGATGCTATCAGAGGTTTTGGTACTGTCAGGACTACCCTTTTTGGAATGGTTTTGGTTTTTTCTGCTTCTAAGGTTATACTTCCTGTGAGCTTCTATAATGGAATTCTGAAAATCTATGGCAGGATCTTTGAGATCTTCATAGTTGGTCTCATCTTGATTAGGAGAAAAGAACGCTTGTTCTTCTTCAGTGAGGTACACCTCACTCTCATTATCATATCCTATGAGGTTTAAATGATGTTCATCAAGAGGTTATGTATCCCTGTCATCCTCTTCCACATAGTTTTCATTGAATGGTGGCCTAATTTGTTGGTCATTTTCCCTTGGTCTGTTTTGGGGCTGTTCTCTCCTAAAGTTCTGGTTTCGGTTTCTGTTTGGAGGGTTTGGCTGGTTGTCCCTAACAGGGGCCTTTTCATTTATCCTTTCCCACATTTTGGCCATGGTTTTGACTAAGTCATCTATTCTAGGATCTAGGGAAGGTGATGAAGTGGAGACCTCGTCTTTATATGTGACCTTTCTTTCTGATCTAGTCCTAGCCCTTTTTTCTGCTAAGTTGGCATCTTCTTTTATTGCTATTTGTTGCATTTCTTCTAAGGTAGGGGGATCTTTGTCTCTCAAATGATATGTCATGTCTGGATCGAAACCCTCGGGGAATTTTGCCAAGGCTAAACCAAGTGGGGGTTTGAAATGAAGTGGGAGGGAGTTATATACACTGTTGAACCTAGTGCAGTAAGCTTGGACACTTTCCCCGTTTTCCCGTTTTAGGTTTTTATATTCTGATAGGATTTGAATAGGGTTCCTTCATACTTCCCACCTATTTCTGAAGATTTGATGTAGTTCTGGGATGTTGTGGATGCTGTTTGGAGTCAAGATTTTGAACCATGTTTTGGGTTCACCACCCAGGCTTTGGGCGAATATTCTCATTCTGACGGTCTCGTCTTGTACCTCCAAGTATTCATAAGCATCAGTCATCCTACTTATATGTTGTTGAGGTGTGGTGGTGTCTTCTCCAGTAAAGTGTGGGATTTTGTCTTGATATTTATTTGGGAGAGGAGCCAAAGGCGGTGGCAACACCAAAGGTGCGTACCAGGCTGCCATGATGGGAGCTAATGGATGATGTACAAGATGAGGACTAGTAGGCTGAGATGAGGTGGTTTGAACAGGTGTGGCGGATGAACTTGGACTAGTGATCTGGTTTTGAGCAGATCTGGGATGGTGGGAGCCAAAGTGATAGAGAAGCTGAAAGTCGGGAGGTGTGGAAGGTGAAGCTTCTTTACTAGGACTCTGTGGAGGGTCTAGGGGTTCAAGATCATCAAAGTTTATCTTACTATGTGATTTTCTTCTGAAAAGAGTTTTTGATGACTCTAATTCAAAAGGTGAATCTGGTAGGATAGTGAGATGTTCAGGTACTGATCTTGTTTTACGGATGGATCTACCAGTAGCTAGATGGTCAGTTTTGAAAGCTTGCCACAGAATCTTCTCTGGGTCATCTACTATGATAGGGGGGTTTGGGTCTGGATGGGATCTGGTGTTGATTCTTCGTGAAGCCAGATTTTGGATCTAGAGTTTAGAGAGAATGGTATTGGTGAATGTTCTGGATGGGTGTTCTCTCTAAATTTCTACTAAGGTGAAGGATGGTCAAAATAAAAGGGATGAACTAGTGGAGTCGCCAAGTGGAACTTGGTTGTTTTTGTGGAGATATAGCTATGGTCCACCACCGGTAACTAATCTGGAAATGTTTTGGATTTTTTGAGTTTTATGTGCAATCTATGGTTTAAAGTATTCTAAATTTGTTTCAACACTTTGCTAGGGTGGCGATAACAAAAAGAGTTTACTCTAAATGAGTTTATGGACTGCTTGTTTGTTTAAGTATCTAAAGGACTTAAGGAGTATATAAGAGTTTGCTAGACTGTCATGTACTCAGTGTCCCACCATCTCCCGCTATGTTAGTGAGCGATGGGATAGGTCTATCGGATAGTAACCTAGAGTTTGGTAAAATAGTAAGGCCTACTGTAGGTTAGTGGAGTCGCCAGGTGGATTTTTAGTTGTTTTTGAGGTATATTTGTATGGTCCACCACCAATACTGTCAAAAACCAATCTAAGGGAGTTTTTTGTGGTTTTTCCTGAGTTTTATGTGCAGCCTAGGATGTGAGAGTGTTATAAACCTGATTCATCACTTTTCTAAGATGGTGAAATAGAAAGTTTACACTAAATGATTCTAAAGGCTGATGGTTTAAGTTAAAAGTTGAAGGAATAAGGAGCCTATAAAAGTTTGCTAGACTGTCATGTACTCAATAAGTCCCACCGTGATCGCCATTATGTTAGGGTCCCGTGATTTGGCTGATTGGCAAGCCAAATGACAGTGTAACATCAAACCAAGCTTTGGAGCCCGGGGACCTAGCCTTCTTGGAATCATAGAGGGCTCTCTCTATATGTGTAAAGGATATCTATGTGTTTGCTTATCGTTTTCTGATTTTAGGCTAGTTATGGAGTATGTTTTTTCGGTTTTGGTTTTTTAAGTTGTGAGGGGTGAAAATGATCAAAGATATAAAATAGATAACAAGATGTAGATTAACTGGGCTATGGGGTCAAAAGGTCAAGAAAGCTATTAGATGACGATACAAGGCTGTTGAAGGGCCGATTTGATTCAAGGTAGAAAGGATCTTAGGGCAAAATGGAGTAAATAGACATCAAGTTTGTGAACAACAAAGAGTTTCAAGCATCACTGGTTCAATAGATAATATAAACATGGTAAGGAAAACCCTTAATCATGCAAAATGTAACTATAAACTAATCGACACATAGAAACAAACATTCAAGCCATGCATAGAAGTATAAGACCCTCTAACTTTGGGAAATGGCTATCAGACTTTGGGGAAAACACATAAGATGGACTAACAACTTAAAACACTATGCCGGAACACCTAAACACAGTACTTCAAGTTAGTGGGCACTTTGAACAACAAGATTTGCATAGTTTTAGGCAAAGGGCTAGATCGGGACTAGGCCTCCTTGGTTCAAACAAAATGATAATATTAATCAGTCAAAGAGATAGTTTCATGGATGGAACTATGGACAGTCATAGGTAATCAGGGCACACCATACATCCTACTCAACATGCATAGAACTATTAATGAAACTAGCAACAATATCCTCAAGTTATTAAAGAGCAGTTAAGAATTATTTAATGCAACTAAGGAAGAAGAAAACATAAAAGCTATGAAGATTCAGGAATTTTGAGGTGCCTCCATGGGCATATCTCAAATTTAATCTCTACTAATCTATAGCAAGAAAGAAACATGTATCATGAATGAAAACTAGAAGACAACAACAAAGCAAGAAACACTATACCATTCTACCATGTCATGGAATCCATCAACAATCCTTCATCATCCATCCAAGAACATTCAAGAGGCAATCCAAAAGCATAACACAAGTATTTTCTCCAAAGCTCATATGACCAATATATTGCTTCTCTTCTCAAGTTCAGCCTTGTTTGCAATGAGAGCCTTTGGAATATATAGGCTCAAGTGAGGAAAACCTCATGGTTCAACTTCCATCCTCATTGGCCTAATCAAAATATCTAAACTTGTCCTTGAGGCTTTGCAAAGCCCAAGGCACAAAAATATCTCATAAAATATCTAAAAATTGCTAAAAATAGGAATTTAATTGACTTTGCATCATTTTCCAAGTGCAAAAATAGCTAAACGCAAATTTGGAAAAAGCAGATTTTTGAGGTTCAAAAATTACAAAAATACTTCAAATTTATATCAGAAAAAGGTCCCCTGGCTTGCCGGAAACATTTGGCAGCCTTCCTAATGTTGAAACAAGGCTCATGATAGCTCGTTGGAAATCTCTGAGTGTCTTCTTTCTGGCACAACTGAAATTGCTTCAATCCGATACCCAGAAGTCCTCCAAATCTGCACCTGTGTGTAAAAAGCCAGAAAATTACAGTCTGCTGATAGACCGGGCAGAGTGTGCAAAATGCGAGCCTTTTTCGCTGTTTTGAAGGGGAAAATGATCTCCAAACGCTCTGAAAATCACTGAGGACATGCTCATGAAATTATGGCATCTGATGGTACCATTCTCCTCCCTTGACGAATCCTCAAAATGAAATGGCGAATTTATGAGTTTTTGACCAAAAACCCAAAAATGCCAAAAAACCAAAAGTTGTCAAAATAGGCCCAAAATTGGTATGCATGACCCTCAAGGGTCCTTAGCAGCATGCTCCGAAACTAAGGCCAAAATATCAAGTGCTGATGTGCTTTTCTTCTCTTTCCGTGCCGGGCGCTTCCCCTTTTCTTCCTTCAGTTTCTCTTGGGTGGCCTTTAGCTTGCGCCGGGCAAACTGATTCAACTTTTGATAGTAGTGTCTCATCTTCCTTTGCAGCTCCAGGTCTCTGTTTGCCTTTTCAAGCTTCATCTCCAAGTGTTTATTGGCTCTTTCTATCCATGCCTCCTTATTTTCTTCAATTTCTTGCTCAAGTAGTGCAGTGAGGGGAAAGGATTGAAGATGGGCCTGTTCTTCTTCCCTTTGCTTTTCCAGGGCTCTTTTAAGCCCTATGGTTCTAGGCCTCTTCCGCCTAGGCTGGTCTTCTTCTTCATCTTCATCAAACTCACCGATGAGCTCCTCTATCCTTACTTGTGCTTTAGCGGCCTCATTCTTGTATTTGATTGCTCGTGCTTCATGGACAGCCATATGGACATTCATTTGTTTATTTTGGATCTCCAAGAAATGATTGAAGGTCTTTGCCCGATGAAGGTCATTCTCCAATGCTTCAATTTGACCCTCTCGATGGATTAGAAGGTTTTCAAGAATGCAGGCTTCATTATCGCTGTCATCACTTTGGATTGGAATGACAGCCAATGCACCTCCATGTTTCTGACTTTCTCCAATCTTGCCTTTCCCTTTGAAGGCCAATCTTGCACTCTTTCTTCTTGGCATACTAGTGAGAGGTCTCTTGGGCAATTTTCTTTGGCTAGGGACAACTCTTGTCACTTTTTGGAGTGGCAGCCTTAGGCCCTTTCTTTCTTGCTGTGTTGGGATTTTTTCCTTTAGGAGAAAGAGACACAACAGCTTTACCCTTGTCAACTTCTTGAAACTGCTGCTCTTCTTGAGGCTGTTGTGTGTCTTCTTTAAGTTGCTTCTGCCCCTCAATATTATGATGCTGATCTGCCTCAAATCCTTGTTGCCCTTGATCATCAACTTTATGCTGCTGCTGTGCTTGGATTTCTTGTTCATTTTGTGGCTCAAGCATCTGCTCAAATTCCTGCTCAAACTGTTGTTCATGACCTTCAATATCAAGCTGCTGCTCTCCCTGCTGTTCATTTTCACTAAGATGCTGCTGTTCAGCACTCTTTTCCTCTTGTTCCTGCTGCTGCCCTTCATCTGCAATTTTCTGCTCTTCACCCATCTCTTCTTGCTATTCAGACTGCTGCCCCTGTTTACCAACATCAAGTTGCTGGTGTGTTTCCACCTCATGCTCACTGTGTGGCTCAAACTACTGTCCCTGACCATCAAAATCATGCTGCTGGTCCTCATCAGTTTCTTCATGCTTATCCTCTTCCTCTTCTACCTGTTCATGTCCTTATTCTTCATGTTGTCCTGACTTCTCTGTGGTGATCTTGAGCCTTCTAGGAGTAGGCCTGTTGGACAAAGGTACAGGGCGATGAACAGGTTGGGTGGGAGATATATGGACAGGAGGAACAGTAGAGAAATCTGGGTGGCTGATAAAAACATCCCATGGAACCTCTTTCTTCTCTATCTGGTGTAAGATGATAATTTTGATCAGAGAATGATGGAAAAGGGAAGCTATTTGCAGAGATGGAGTCTTCTTCTGGACTGTGGATGCCATCTTCTAGATGCTCTTGTATAAAAAGTAAGGGAGATTTAGCTGCCTAGTTCTAGTGAAATGCATCAATAGTCGGACATGGTAGGCATAAACTCGAGGAAATATCCCTTCACAAGTAAAATAATTCATTATTACCTTCATTAGAGGAGCATAGCTGTCAAGAAGATAAGAGAAAGGAAAAATAGCAGTGCAAGTATCTCTATGCTCGGGCTTGATGAAAGGCTTGTAGTCATCCAAGTCTAGATGGGTCTATTTGAACCATTTCTCGCCATGATATGGAATTTTGGTGGCTTTAGACACTGACCTCGGGGAAAACTTAAAATCAAGGTCTGCTACCTGGAAATGCTTGCTTTGGAACCTCAGGGCGCATAGGTGTGTCAAGGGCGAGAAACTTTTGACCTCCTGTACCTTCTGGCAGAAATCTAGACAACCTACCTCATGAAAGTTGAAGAGGATGGATGGATGAGCATTGACCTCCTCTGTAGAGATTGGCTCATATCTTTTATGTAAACCACTTCTGCTGTCCTGCCTGGGCGGCATTTTGGGCTAAATAAGCTCTTGAAGAACCAAACTGCCTCACTGTCCTTAAACTGCCTTCTTTAAGGTGAACTCTGTCAATTCACTGTTTTGATAGTGAAAATTTGTCTTTGAATGACTTCAACAAGTTTCCTCACAATACAAAACCTTTTCTTCTTTAAAAAGTGGCCTTCCCACCTTTAATTGTGTATCTCAGCCAGCAGACCTCTTAACAAAAGACAACACAGTGAAAAGGGGACAAACTGTTAGGTGAAAATGTTGTTTAGAGTGTCAAAATCGCCTTGCTCTGTGATGTTTGGAGCTCAAAACCTGTTTTGTACCTTCGATCAATGGTGGACTTTCCAATCATTACAAACCTTGTCCCTGTCTGTTGTGTTAATTAGTCAACACATTTCACATCATATACAGTCAATCTTGAGTGTAGTCATATAGTCAATTTCACAGTTATGGAACAAAGGTGACAGAGTTAAAAATGCTCCAAAAGTTTCAACAGAGGCTGTATAAGCTTATTTCTTTCAAAAGTCAAGAATCCCTTTCAATATAGAATACCAGTCCTTCTTAGAAGAATGCCTCTATAACTTCTGAAAATCAATCTTGAGAGTGAGCTTTGAAGAACAGAAAAAACAGTCAATTAGAATACTCAGTGAAAAACTGTCCTTTCTGTGGTTTATAGGGTTAAATTCGCCCTTTGATGCCTTGAAGATAAAACATCCTTGTTCTTTGATATAGGGAGGTGAAAAACACAGTTTTCAGTTTAAAACTCTTTTTCCTGCAGGCATTTCATCTGTGCATTCAGCTCTACACCACAGCCCTAAACAAAGGATACCTTCAGCAAAAACACAGTTTGCAGATATGGTGGCAGTGTTCAAAAATTTTGTATGCTGTGGTAACAAAGACTTATGGAATTTTAATGTCGAAATCTCCCCTTTTGATCAAAACCTTAACCCTAATATGCAGCTCAATAACATTCTTCTCAACTATTTCAAAACTGATCTCTTTGGCCTCCAAGCATTTACCCAACAAATGTGAAAATGAGGGTTAGTTTGTGCAAAATACCTCACAATACGATGCAAAAAATTTTCGTGAGTCGAAGTCACTTTGGAGGCAAGTTTGAAGTCGTGTTGGAGTTTGAAATCTCTGCGCGGCACTTTCAGGAGGAAGAACGCCGCGCAACCTTGGTATCGGGTAACTGTCGGGTCGGTGCAACCGTTGCGTACAGGCACGTCGCGCGCATGTACAGGCGCGCCGCGCGGTGGTTATCCGCCTGTGCAATTCTGCCTCTGAGCGCGCCGCGCGCTATTCCAGGTGCGCCGCGCGGCTATAAACGGCCAAAACCTCCTTCAAATCGCTCGAAACCTCCCTTGTTTGATCTCGTGAACTTCAGAGAGATGCTTTGCTCGTGCTTGGGGATATGCTCGACAATTTTGCAACGGTCTTTTGATCCTTTGAAAAGCGAAATGAAATAAAACTCTTTGGTTTAGTCTTGTAAGGGTTTGAAGGTTATGTCCTTTGAAACAATACTTGGACTTGTTGTTTTGTTTGAAACCCGAATGATATTGATTGCTTTGAGAGGAGTCTATCCTTTTGAAATGACGTTGGCAGCAGGTCTTTCACGCTCTTTAAACAATGTTAACATGTACCACCTTTTTATAAAGAACAAACCTATTTTGAAAAGGTTAAAACTCTGTTCAGTTATGCATATGGGTTTGAATAGGTGATTCCTGCTAGTATGTCCCTCTGGTAATATTTCATCACAGAAGCTCCATCTTTGGATGATACCTCAAAAACCTATAGACCATCTTCTACCACTTTTTAACCCTTTTGGTGACACTTTAACACAGAAAATTCATTTAAGGTATGAGGAAAAGTACTTGACACTGCTTTGTCTTTTGAAATGATGAGGCTTATCCTTTAACTTGTTTTGACAACTTCTGTCTCCAAGCGCTTCATCAACCCTTTCCAACTGTAGGTGTCCAAAATTGCTGCATTTATTCAGATTTTGTCATGGTATATTGATTTAGAAGGGTGCTGCTTCCAAATACACTTCTCTGTTTAGAACATATTACTTATGATATCTTTGTCCCTTGAATAATGAAGACCTGCTTTTGTTTCAGACTTTCCAACATACTGACAGTAGGTCAAAACATCTCTTTGTCTATTATGAACAATAGTTTCAATGGTCATGTATCTTGATGACATAAACCTAGATTGTCTGGGTCAGCTGTTGTAGCATTTTTTGAAAAGGCACCTGTTCATGAATGGAGCTGCTTTCAAGAAAGACATGCCTGATTAGCTTGGCATGCTGTCCTAGGGTTTTTAAAACTCAGATCATAACCATTTTCTATCTTTGTGTTGAGGAGGCAAGTATAAAAGATGTGGAATAACTACTGGCATATTTCATAGCTGCCAAGGCTTTTATTAGCCACCTTCTTCCTAATGAAACTCTGAAAACACCAACCTGCTGCATTTGAAGAAAATACCTGTCTTTGTGGTGGAGTGTAGCTTGCAACAGCTGAACTTACACTGGCGCTTTGACTGATATTAAGATGTCTTATATCTGGGGCTATGTACTACTTTCCTGCCTCTTCTTTATGTTCATCTAGAAACCATGGAATGTATTTCACATTTCAAGAGGAACAAAAGAACACACATGGGTCTTTTCACTGAAGTATTTTCCTGCTCAAGACTGATTGAAGCTATTCATATTAACACCCCTGCAGAGATATTTGTTATGATAGCTTTTATTAAGGAGTCCTTTTTTGATGCGCCCTGATGATGACTGAAACTTCAAATGATTCTCTTTCTTAGGACATAAGACCAAAAACTCTATTTTCTTTTGTCTTGCACATTTCAGATCTTAGCCCTGTTATGATCATCACTTACACTCAGAAACCTAGAGTCATTGTTTTACTGTCTAGTAAAAAGCAAACCTATGCTTATAGTAAGTTTTGCAATCTTTGAATTCAATATTGGCCATCGCCCTCTGCTTGTAGATGAAGGAGGCGCCTCAACCCTCTTCTTGTAGATGAAGGAGGTTCTTGGCCATGACAAATTACTAGTCTGTTTGACAGTGGTGTCTTTCTTCTACTGTGATTTCATGCTGAATGGAAGCTGCAAGATCTTGATAAGTAACTCCTTACTCTGCATATGTATCTCAGGCTCATGTTTGACATTGAGAAGCAGTTGTTCTTCTAAATGTGTATTCAATAATTTTCTCCTGAGATGAAGTTATATTTCCTGTCTTTGTAAAATCCCTAAAACACTGTAAAACACCTAATAATCATCTTGAGACTGTGGTCTATGCAGTGCTGAGACTTAGGGGTGTGTAAGTGGCGCGACTTAGGGCTGTGATCAATTTCATTTGCAAGGTGGGAGGTCTGTCATGATTGGTCTGTATCAGATGGAGGTTTTTTTGGCCTTTTGATGGTTGCCAAGGGTAAAATGCCTTAAAGCGCCACTTCCTAACTTAGGGGAGGCTTTTGAAACAGACATTGGATTGCCCTTTTAGAGCTGATGGGCAGACCATTAGGGCTAAAGCTAGATAGGATAGTGATAATGAGGTTTAGCCTTTACATGGGCGGACTGAAAAGTAGGAGGGCGGAAAAAGGTTTTATGAGGGTTTTCTAGATGAAAAATTGACATATGGAGATCAGCTTCTAGAAAACTCAGCTATGGATCTAGTCATCATTAACAAGTGAAAAACACTGATGAGTAACATTCTTAACTACAAAAATCCCTATCCCACAACCTGAGAATTACTAGCGTGATAATAGGCCTTGGGCGTATTATGATCCTTGGAGGAAACTCCCACAGCTAGAAGAGTTGACAGAGAAAATTGGATCGAGTACAAAGGTGTGGGAGGTGGGTTTTACCCTGCACCAATTGTTATGGTGCATATATGATGTGTATTACAGTTTATCTTATAATTTTGTTGAAGTAGCATACAACAATTTACATAGTGATATGAGAACCACTCTCTAGAGTATACATCAATTTTGTACACATGGCTTTTCAGTTGATTTTTAAGATATATCATTGGTGATGGTCACATGATTATATAATGAACCATTAAGTTGAACTATGAAATTATTCATCACAACACACACACACACATATTGATGAATTAATAATTTTTCTTATATAATTTTTTTAATCTATTTTGAAAAAAAAAATTATACATAATTATTTCTAAGAAGAACAAGAGAGAATTCCTTACCATATCTTCGTAAAACATATAATAGCAAGAAAATTAATCTATTGAAATTTCATTTCCAAACATATTCATGGAGTAAAATGAAGATTAAAAGAAGATATTCATGGATTTACCTATAACATCACCTCATAATTAAGAATGTAAATGTACAATATTGATGATACATAGGTTAGGAGAAAATTAATCTATTGAAATTTCATTTCCAAACATATTCATGGAGTAAAATGAGGATTAAAAGAGATATTTATGAATTTACTTATAACATCACCTCATAAAAGTGTAAATGTACAATATTGATAAAATTTATTTATATATGATAAATAATAAACCTTTATCTCACATGTATCATATAATCTTATAAACAAACAATTGCACCGGGGTGGCAATCCTCAAAACTTTTAAACTGTCTAATGTATATGTACCTATTTAAAGTATTCGGGGCCCACATTACAAATGCCCAAAGTGAAATATTTGCGCATATGTTATATATGAGCCAATGGTTTAAATAACTATCAGGCGGTGAAACAAAACTTATAACAAAATATTAATAAAACTATATCATACGTCATACGTCCAGACTTCAAAAAAAAAAAACCCGATTTCAATCACAAATTCGCGTTCCAAAATAGCCTGCTGATGTCACCCTAATTTGTGACGCGAAAACTTCATAGAATACGCCATATAAAAATTCGGGTCCGTTTTTTGGCTTTGTGTACGGAGGAAAAATGTGATGCGAAAATTAAATTAATTCCACCCTATAATGTTTCAGGTCCGGAATTCCACAATGCAGGAAAATTCCACAATGCAGGCAGGCCAAAAAATAACACGATCGAATCGCCTGCTTCCACGTGGATGGATGATTTGGTCTGTGGTCTGTGGGACCACGTTCTTCTGAATTAAAATCTCTCGTGTTTACTATTAAATTGTTCTATTTCCAAAACAATACAACGCTCTGTTTTTAAGTGTGCAGGGACTGTGATTTCAAAACCAAAATTGACTGTTCATCATTTTTAGAAAGCGGCTGTTTGACAGAGCCATTCAAACAGATTTAGAAAGTGGCCAGAGGACAGGGTAGTTGAAATTAATATTTCAACATCCCTCATTCAGTGAGAATACCCTCCTTGGTGCCTTCTTCGCCGGACTACGATGTGTTCATCAACAGTCGTGAACCCGATGTCCGTTTCTTCGCCAGGCATCTTCACAACAGTCTTGTTTCCAGAGGATTGCGAGTCTTTCTTGACAGCATAGAATTGCAGGCTGGACAATCCATACCTTCACAAATCAAAGACGCAATTAAAAAATCCTCTCTCATTATTACTATTTTCTCTCCAAATTATCCGCAATCGCAAAGGTGCCTCCATTAACTACTCCTCGCGCTGCTCTGTAAGCCGACCATTTTTGCAAAGGCATATAACTATCGTTTATTGCATATAAGTTTCGTTATACCGACGGCGGCCAGAGCGTTGCTATTGCGACGGCTTCCTCCAAACGTCGCAATTGAGACACTTAGACATTGTGTCACAATTGCGATGTTTGGAGGCAGCCATCGCAATAGCGACGCTTTGGGGCATATTTTTGCAATTGGGATGTCTTCCTCCAAACTTCGCAATTGCGACACTTTGTCTAATTGTCGGTATTGCGACACTTTTCTCTAGACATCGGTATAGCGACGGTTTCGGGCGGGATTGAAAAAAATTGGGGAAATTTCTGACATTTGGTCAAAAGTGTCGGAACCAAGTGTCAGAATTTCCGCCAAATGTACTAGTGCCATATTTCACTGGTATTGATTTTCCCATCATGAAGTCTGACAATTTTCCCATAACATGTATAGTGAGGGGGTCCTTAGTTTTATTCGCAGGTTTCTTTGAACAATATTCCCTAAGAGTCTTTGCATAAATCGACACAACCTTCATAGCTTGTAACAAGGGAATCTTAAAAAATAAGCTCTGCAATTCTCCTAATAAATCAAATTCATCTTGTGGGCTTGGTTTACTCATAATCAATCTCTCTGGGTAAGGTGGTTCAGATTGATGTTGTTTTACAGGAGGCACCTAGTTTTTAACAGTTTGTTTTGGCTCTCTACTGGTCGGTTGTGCCTCTCTTTCTTCATTATCAAGTTGTTCAATGATAACTGGAGGGGGTTGGACATTGACTGTTTGACATGATCACAAATTATTTTCATACAGTTCTGAAGTAGAGATACTATACGAAGGCAGGCCAAGAACATCAGCTTGATGGGCTCCTTTATTATTGGGGTTAGGATTAGGCTGCATTGAAAGATGAGGATGGATAGGCTGATTACCAGGAGGCACATTGGAGGGTAATTGGAGTTGCTGCTGTGGCATCTGTTGAGGAAACTTCCCTAAAGAGGGTCCTCGCCAAATTGGAGCCCATGGTGATCTCACACTGGCTTGAGGGTTCCATTTCTGCCACAGTGGGTACTGGTATTGCGGCCACATAGGGGGACAAGGCATGGTTTGAGGATTCATGTTGTAGTTATTGAAATACTGAGATGGATTTGGGTACATACCTTGATTTCCCATCGGTGGTCGAAGTTGCCACGACTTCCTGGCGCCCATAAGGTACAATTGCTCTGTGTCCTCCCCTGCTCCTTGAAACACCACTTTCAGGCCCGGCAAGGAAGGGCATGAGCTTGTTACATGATTCAGCTCACATATGTCACATTTTTCTATGGAATTTAATGGGCATTCCCTTTCTAGATGATTCTTCTTGCACTTCAGGAAAAATATTACCATGGTCCTATCCAGTTCCAGCTGCTTCTGCTTTACTTGCAAAGTGTCCATTTGTGTTGACAGGGTACTGAGAATATCTTTCCTTAAGTTGCCTAGCAGGTTCACGATTTCTGCTTTCGTAAAACCCCCACCGGATCCTTTCGCTGAATGGATCCCTGATCTTTTTCTTGCAAGCCCCCTCGAGCACTGGATACACAAATCAAAAATACCTTCAAAGGTTTCCTTGGAGATGTCTCCCTTTCCCACAATATTCAAGAGTTCCATTGAGTCCTCTCGAAAGGATAGAAGGAGGATAACCTTCAAAATTTCCTTATCCAAATCAGAATGACCTGGCCTTTGTAAGAGGTACTTAAACCTCTTCACACAATCTTCCAAAATTTCATCTTCTTTTTGTGTGAACTTGAAAAGCTCCTCCTTGACGTTCCGGGATTTGCAGTAATCCTGGTACATTTCCAGAAAAGCTGTTTTCATATCATCCCATGTGGAAATGGATTTTCCTCCAAGGCCCATAAACCATCACAGAGCTGTCCCTTTTAGTGTAGAAGGAAAAATCTTTAACTTCTGGGCATCTGTTGTGTAATCATACCCCCGGCACACTATGTCGAACTCAAATAAAAATGTGTCGGGATCCTCTGAAACAAGCCCATGGAAGTTATGTAAGGCTGCCAATGGGATAGGCTTTGTAGGCGCGCCATCTCCCAGATTCCCAATGGGAAATTCGATAGTGGAGGATGTGGGAGCCATAAATATCTTCCAATAATCGCTAGGGATTTCAACAGGCTCTATGGAGGATGGTCGAGGACTCCTCATTACTGGGACGCGAGTTGATTTAGTGGCACTTCCCCAGTCTCTTGGCGATACCAATATCCCCTCGTTTCTTCTTCCTGTGTCTTGATGGTTCAATCCCTCGACTACAACTTCCTTTCCCTTACTAGAGAAGTTCGACTCTGTCAATGTTCTACTTGCGATTTCTTCCTCTGCTATTACCAGCACAAGATCTTCTCGGTCTAGTCTACTGTTGATTATTTCTTCCACTGCTGGAGGACCCTGTTGTACCAAATCACCAAGGGATACTGTGGCCTGCACTAGTTGATCCACTGAATGTCCCTCGAACTTCACTCTCCTAGCCCCTGGCCTTGCAGCTGCGCAAGAAGATGCCTCTGACTCCGCCTTTTCTATAATCTGCTGAATATAAGTTTTTCTTCCTAGATCTGGTCTTCCCCTTTTTGGGGCTCTCACTTCGCCCCTCTTATTTGGTTCTTTGTTCATACAAAAATTGGTATGATGGAAGGTCTGTGTATGAACCTACAATGCTCCAATCTTGGAGTAAGGTGTCAAAAGACTATTCCTTCCGCAAGATAAAAGAGTTCGCAAAAAAAAAAAAAAGACAGCAGAACAAAAAGCTAGGGTTTCAGGCCTGGAGCAAGGCGTTAAAGAACTCCTCCCTCCCTGGGACAAGAGCCAAAACAACACGATCCACAAGAAGACCTAATACTCCCAGATCTAAAGCAGGGTGTCAAAAGACTCTTCCCTCTCCAGGGTAAAATCTAAGGTTTCCTCACAAGAAAACACACGAAAGTAAAAAAAAAAAAACTCGACTCAGGGCCTGGAGCAGGGCGTCAAAAGGCTCCTCCCTCCCCAGGACAAGAAGATGGCCCTGAATCCAAAATATAAATAGAAATAAACAAACCAAAATCAAAACCTACGCTCAAGACCTGAAGCAGAGTGAGAAAGCTCGATCTCTCCCCAGGACGAGAGATTGACCCTTTGGTTGGTTCGAATCGTTGCTTGCACCTTGTTAGCCTCCCTGGAAACGGTGCCAAAATGTTGGTGTCAAGGTAAGAATGATTTATATACCCTAATACGACATTAATTTTATCAATCCGGGAGCGTATCCTTTCAAGGCAACACGCAAGGTATATGCAGGAACAAACACATAATTCGTCTTAACCAAGGGTTTATAATTAAGATTCAAAACATTTTCGTGAGATGAAATCAAATACTAAACTTCAAAATAAGCCTTAACAGTAAGAATAATAACAGAAACCATAAAAAAGAAACAATTCACACACTTACAGGCGCAACACCTGATCAGAAGAGCGGGCCCAACTCTCTAATCAGGGCTGCGTTAGTCACGAAGACGCTTAGAACAACAAAACCAGTAGTAATTTATTAATCTGTAAGATGTGATTACAATATCCCTTCAGGAACCCCCATTTACAGGAACAATATCCATTTTATACACAGCATGGGAGAATAACAGATCTCCCTGGAACATGGTAATCACGCATTCAGAAATACACATCAGTTGGAACAACACAAACATCAGATGTCCAGGATAGAACAAGGGGCCAAGAATAGGCCCAGGGAATCGTGACTCCAGCTGCGCAATCTCCCTATAGCTGACCGTTACCAAATCTGTTGCAAACCGCTGGAGCGAGGGTTCCTTTTCTCCAAACTGCAGTCAAGCACATATCTTAGTGCCGCAAATAGGTAAGACTCTGTAACTTTACTTCATTAATTAAAATATTCCAATCGGACAAGTTAGGGGTATTTACCTCATAAGTTTAGAATAGAAAATGTAGGTAATTAAACACAAAAGGATAAAAAAAGATGATAAAAATGGTCATAAAGGTAGCTATATTTGGTGCCCAACACATCACTCCATACTTCAACAATTTTTGGCACCATCTTTTCAAGGGAAGTTGGCTTCTCATAACCTACTATTTATTACCATGCATTTTTCAAATTTGGGTATGTACATACTAGAGGTCTTTTTCGAAAATGGTTCCACTGGAAGTACTCTTATACATAAGAATATTCAATTTTCAAAGAAGATTAGGTTAGTGGAGAAAATAAATAAATAAGGACATAAATAAATAAATTTTTATTATTATGTTTAAAAAAAAAAAAATTGTTTTTGTTGCAACACGCTGTGAAAATCAACATCGGTGATAAATATTTTAATTTATTTGTGTATGTAGATGCATTATATTGAAAATAAAAATTCTACAAACAGTCATATTAATTTTTATCACCAATATGGAAAAATTGTTTGAATATCATATTTTTTTGGCTTGTGGGCTTGATGAAATTTCTGAAAACAGAGTTGGGACAGTCATGTTTTGAGGGACCAAAAGTGAATATTTTTAAAACTTGTTTCTATCCTAAGTAGCCCTTGATGTCTACTTTCCAACCCAATTTTAATCACACCATTTGGATTTGAAACGAAAAACTTATAACCAAAACATTGACAGGGTGTCTAGTAGGCAGCTCAGGAACAGATTTGGGACAGTTAGTTTTTGGAGGCCTAAATGACTATGTTATTAAAAAATTATTCTATGGTATATTCCTCTATGAATCTATTTTACAACTCAATTTGAATCACTCGATTTCAATATCTAATGAGGAATTTATGACCAAAATACTGACTGCTTATCATAAATCAGCACTCTTGAAACTTTGTTTTCTCGGCTGTTCACTAGCATATTTGACCCATCAATTCTTCTTGTCTTCAAAAAATGTTTCTATTAGAGATAAATAAATTAATCTAATTTCATTTCCAATTTGAATAAGCTTAATCTGTCATCAAATGAAAAAAGTATGCTTGAAATATCAACTGTTGGTTTGAGCTGGAATATCGAAAATGACTCTATTATGCAGGTCATTCTAAGTAAAATTGACATATCATAGAATTGAATTTTTAAATCTTGTTTCCATTGGATATATACCTTTGAATTATCTCTCATATGGCTTTAGAATCGCTCAATTTGGACTAAAAACAAAGAAGTTGTGATTAAAACACTGCAGGTTAGCATGATTGGTCACTACTCTCCTGCAAGTGACAAAAAAAAAATTATTGTTATTTTCTCCGTGGATTTGTTATACAGAGTAACTACTTGTTTTTTTTTTGCATAATTCTTGGATTATGGGAGCCTGATAACCTCTCTTTCTCCATGATTTAATGTTTTATTGCAGGTAGAAACTCGTTTCTTTGCAGGTCCTAGGAAAATAAAGAAGGTCAATTTATGGACGAGCGATTATTGAAAGAAATTTTAATGAAACAAGGGAATTTCATCCAATTCATTACCCAATGGATTCATAACAGAAGAAATGAAAAATTGATTTCCATTTGAAGATTCATGTCATGTCACTACTGCCAAAACATTTTTTTTTTCCTTGCTTTATGAAATAACATCATAGCTGTTGTAACTTAATAAAGTGTTGTTTCTTTTCTGATTTCTTTTATGTTTTTGTGTTTTAGGTGTTGCTTCCTTCAAATTGTAGTTTCCGCTCCATTGGCAATTGAACAATGAGGACCCTACAATACAAATTCTTGCTACAGAAGGAAACTCTTCGACAACACCAGTCCACTAAACAATTTATTCTCTTTAAACCTGTACATAAGTTTACATTTTTTGTTGTTTTCTTTTTATTTGATTGGATTTGCTTAGATAATAGATTGTACATTAGTTTTTTTTCTATTTTTCCCTTGTTGTTCCCTACATGGAACACCAAGTTTCGCGTGTTTGTCTTTTTGCTCTCCCATTTAAGGAACAACTGTTGTTCCTCTTAAGGAACAATAGTTTCACGTGTTTGTCTTTTTGCTGTTCCATTTAAGGAACAACTGTTGTTCCTCTTAAGGAACAGCAGCCGTTCCATTTAAGGAACAACAGCCGTTCCATTTAAGGAACAACAGTTTCGCGTGTTTATTTTTTTGGTGTTCCTTTTAAGGAACAACACTTTTTTGTGTATTTTTCTTCTTCTGTTTCTTAAAAGGAACAACACTTTTTTGCATGCATTTTTTTGATGTTCCTTAAAAGGAACAACAATTTTTTGGGTATATTTTTTTCTATTCCTTTTAAGGAACAACACTTTTTTTGGGTGTATTTTTTGTTGTTCCTTTTAAGGAACATCACATTTTTTGGGTGTATTTTTGCTGTTCCTTAAAAGGAACAACACTTTTTTGAGTTTTTTTGTTTTTCCTTCAAGGGAACAACACTTTGGGAATATTTTCGAGAACAACCCTTCCTCCCTCTTGTGCGATTATTCCTAATTCATCTCAACCACATTTTATTTATTCCCTTGCATCGCATGAAGTACACTAATTTTATGAGGACAAAAATTATGGAGTCTATTGAAGCAGGTGAATATCCTTGACGTTATGATCTTTAACAAGACAACTTCTTGATGATTTTTTTTTTTTAACAAACAAAAGGGACACAATTATTTATATATTACTTTACTGTATTGATTTCTGCTGTATATGATACTAATTGATCATCTTTACCATGATGGTTCCACTTCTCCTGGCTACAATTCTCTCTATCTATTATAAGTAAGATTATGGGTATATTTTCTTTCTATTGACATGTTCAAACTTCTTCCACCATCCCCACTCTAAAGGAGTACTGAGCCTCCCTCTATTTATCATAAAAGGTGTAAAGACAAAAAAAATTTGTCTACAGATAGAGGATAGGGGGTCTCATTAAAGAGCCAACCTACCATGTTCATAAGGTTGTAGTGAAGTGACATTCCCACTATGGCCACCACACCAGGGTTATGATCCATTGGATAGCCACAATATCCTTGGAACATGAGGTCTCAGCATGAGCCGGCTTGATCACTTTTGCTACTTCCCAATGAATGGCAGTGTGGTTATCTGGTTACCATGCTAGCACATTGATCTCTTTTGTAGAACAACAATGGAATTATCCAACTATAAATTGAGGATCCTGGCTCATATGGGTTAAAAAGCAACCCTGCCGAGGCTATGGACGCTTGCTGGCTGCAGAGGCTTTGCTTATGGTATTGAAGTTCTATTTTCAACATCAATAATTATTATAATACCCTCTTCCTACTTTTGTTTTTATCAGAGAGATTATTTTTCTAATTTCTCCCTACTATGAACCTTTATGCATGAGTTAATGTTTTTTTAATCAATCATATAATTTTCAGATGGAATATCGTCAGCAAGGTATCTTTTCTTGCATATTTTTGTCCTTTTTGCTTACCATATTACCTATCATCAACCCAAGCATCTTATCTCTTATTCATAACTATATTTATACACTCTGCCCTCATTATAACCATACCTCTTGCTGTCCTATCATTTGATATGTGTACTCTGCTTCATTTACTGTTGTATTGTTTGTTCCCTTGCCTTGTCTTCAACATAACACTTTTTCTATGCTTTATGGTCATGGAATTCTTTTTTCAATTGGAAGGGGGAATGTATGCATTATGGATAGCACACGATATAAGTACATAATTCTACCATAATTTTCTGATTTGCCACAATATTCATACTACATTTCTACAGAAGTTTTTCTGATTGAAATTTTAGCATACATCTTATTTGTTGCTCTTCAAAATTAACACTGTGGATTCAAGAAAATTGCATGCAGAATCATGATTTGTTTACAGGAGAAAAACAAGTATGGGGGGGAAATTCTATTCGCAGCATGACCACACTATTGCAACTAACAGCAAAGGCTCGTGCAACTTGCGAACGCGCACAATTCTTCAGACATGACGTGCTTGCATGGCTTCCACCTTTTGCATCACTTTCAGTATCTGCTCAGCCTACATCAGCTTCAACAAATGTTAGTCCCTACATGTCATTCCACACTTTTTTTCGGAGGTAACACTTGAGGTAAAATAGCATAATTTTTTGATTTATTACGAATTTAGGAGAATTTCATGAAAATCCATTGAGCATTATTTATCATCATTCATTCCACATCTTTACCACTTCCCATTTTTCAGAGACATATCATCTTTTAGTTTGGGGGAGTGTTGCTTTCCTTAATTTCTTTCTTATGACCATGTCAATGATATTCTTTATCATCTATTGATATTCTTATTCATTCTCAACACCTCCCTTATTCCATGTTATTTTACACCAAGCATAGATTTCAACAGATTGTAGCAACAACCTCTCTTTGTTTTCTAGCATTGCACGAGGACATGCTAACTCTTCAGTTTGAGGGAGGAATTGCTACACATGATGGATGTTTTCTACTTTCTTTCTCATTTAAGGCATACAATTTCATTTTTATACAGTGCAGAAATTGATTTTCATATATCTTTAAAACTATGAACTGAATTCTTGTGATTTCTGGATAACAAAGAGGTATCATTAAAATACACAAACCTAGATAATTTCACGCTAAATTAGTTCATAAAATTTTGAAAATTATGCACTATCACCTATAGCCATTTTGTTTATATCTCATGATCCGTGCATCAAAACGATTTGATTTTTGAGAAAATGTTAATGAATTTTGTTGTTACTTATATCACATTTTTCTGCAACTTCATATACATATAGTTGAACGTAAATTGTAAAAATTGTTATGCCTTCAACAAGATTGCTAAAATTGAATATTCATTATTTGACGAAAAATTCATTTGTTCCATCCATTTCATGAGTTGGAATGAACAAATTTTTTTTCTTGGTTAACACATGGGCTTTGTCTTTGGGTTGCATGAGGACATGCAATATATTTAGTTTGGGGTTAAGGAATTGCTACACATGATGGATTTTTTCTACTTTCTTTCTCGTTTAAGGCATACAATTTCATTTTTATACAGTGCAGAAATTGATTTGCATATATCTTTAAAACTATGAACTAAATTCTTGTGATTTCTGGATAACAAAGAGGTATTATTAAAATACACAAACCCAGATAATTTCACGCTAAATTAGTTCATAAAATTTCGAAAATTATGCACTATCACCTACAACCATTTTGTTTATATCTCATGATCCGTGCATCAAAACAATCTGATTTTTGAGAAAATGGTTAATGAAGTTTGTTGTTACTTATATCACATTTTTTTGCAACTTCATATACATATAGTTGAACGTCAACTGTAAAAATTGTTACGCCTTCATCAAGATTGCTAAAATTGAATATCCATTATTTGAGGAAAAATTCATTTGTTCCATCCATTTCATGAGTTGGGATGAACAATTTTTTTTGCTTGGTTAACACATGGGTTTTGTCTTTGGGTTGCATGAAGACATGCAATATATTCAGTTTTGGGTTGCATGAGGACATGCAATATATTCAGTTTGAAGGTATGTTGGGCCGCTAATATTTCATTATTATTATCACTTTTTAACACCTATTTCATCCATTTCTACTCTTCTTTATCATGTCATTTATCATATAATTCCATTTTATAATTATTTATGCTCTTATGGATAAATATTATTTCTTCTCCTTTATTTTTAAT
This sequence comes from Pinus albicaulis, assembly GCA_034641835.2. Taxonomy (NCBI): domain Eukaryota; kingdom Viridiplantae; phylum Streptophyta; class Pinopsida; order Pinales; family Pinaceae; genus Pinus; species Pinus albicaulis. The sequence goes on from CM076579.1 coordinate 1,612,634,226, forward strand.
AAATTGATGATTATGCATGATTTTACCAATTATGGTTTATTAATAAACTTTTTGTAACATCACTCACCATTTTAGCCTCCAAGATATTTTCCAGATTGCAGAGTTGATCTCCAGCTCATCATTAAATATGCCAATTCAAAAATTCGCTAGAATAAGAAGTGGTAGTTTTGCATTGGACGTATTGGGAAAATGGAGAAGAATATGGAAAATCTGAAACATGGGTTTTGTCCAGAACTGACCAAATTAACTTTAATTAGAGAACAATTTGCCCAAATTTGGCCTGTATTGAGAGAAACAAAAGGTTCTTTGAGGACGATTTTCCCAGATTCGTTGTTGTGGCCGTTTTCTAAATTCTTCTAGTTGCAATACCAAAATCGACCTGTTCCTGTTAAATGCTTGATGGAAGGATATTTCAAATATGATCTTGCTGATCAATTGGTTGTGAGAAATCCAATTTTGTAATAGGAATCATTTTTAATCATATCGGTTGTAACTTCTCTTTTCTCTATATGTATTTAAATCAGAACATAGATCGGAGAAAGGGGGGTTATTATAGGGATTCATGATGGATGATTAGAGAGATAATTATATGGATTATTAGATTAGAGATAGATAGGATAGGATAGGAGGAATGGGAGAATTATTATTGAAATTGTAACTTTGATCATCGACTCTCGCTATTGAAGCAGAGTAGGAACTTGCTGTAACGATTATGCAATAATGAATATATAAAAACAGTTGCAGTTCCTTCGCATCTCCTGAAGTAATCAGGCGGTATTCACCGGCGGCTAAGGGCCTGGCTCCTGGTGGATCTACTTGCCGTTCCTATACTATACAGTGTGGTTTGCCTTATTTCTGATTTCTGCGAGTGTGGTTTGTTTAATGATTACTTTCTACAATTGAATTGCATTGCTGTTCTTTTTCCTCATAACAAGATCATTGCTTTCTGCAAGTATATTGTTGCGTTGCTCATTCTAATTACAGAGTTTTGTTGTTCATTTCAGTAACTTAGTTTTTCTGTTCATTGCAGTCACATAAGCGTTGCTGTATATTTCTATTATATAGCGTTGCTGCTCATTTACTTTCTGCAATCATTTAGTTTTTCCTTTTAGCATTCTTACAATTAGCATAATTATCTCATTTCCATCACTTGCAGTAGCATTATTGATTTAATTCATTGTCATTTCCAATTGATTGTTTAGTGTGTTGTGTGTGAGATCAACAACTGTAAAGAACATTGGCTGTTGTTGTCAAAGCTCTCAGATTGAGGATCTTATTTATGCTTGATTATTTTACATCAGTTAAAAGAGGAATGAGTTATTGCTACTATATCCTCGACTGATAATTGTTGTTACTTTGTTGAATGAATGATTTAGTTTTAGAGCATTGAGTTTCCTTTAGTTGCAAGTGGGATTTATTAAAATCATCTGTTTATTCTTGTATTTGAAAGATCTATACTACATTTTAAGAAACATTAATCTCTGGGATCATAACGTGCACATATTGTGTACACTCTTGAAATAAGAGGACTTTCCCAGGTTGATAATTAATGTGGGATAAATAGGAGTTTTAAAAGGCACCTTTTAGCACCCAACAGAAGGTAATTGAATACATAGTGGGTTTGATAGGCTCATAGTAATTAGTGGTATGCTCAAATTCATTGGGTGTTCATAGGACAACAGAGTCATATAAATGGAAAGTAGGAGTCTTGGGTTATGAAAACTTAGTTTAGGGTTTCCTGAAAAAAAAAGAGGTTATGGAATCTTTTTTCTTGACATGACTATTTGCAATGGGCATATGTTCGAAAGTGGAAAATTTAGAAGGTGTAGGGAGCATCAAGGTAAAATTTCTAAAAGGTTGGAGAGGGAGCGATGAAACCTTTCAGAGGGTCTAGGAGGAGGCAATTGAGCATTTTCGGAGGGTTTAAAAGGAGTTATTGTAGTTTCATCACTCTGCTTTGGGGGTTCCTTTCTGTCCTTACTTTTGGAAATCCTTCTTGGGGTAATAACAGGTCGCCCATCCTTTCTTTTGGCTCTCTTTGAAGCTCTCTCCATAGTGGGTGCCAAGTCCTCAAATTCATCATTAGAGATTCCTAATGTTCCTTATAGATTATAAGCTAGTATAAGTTAAGTCTAGGCATAAGAATAGTATTTTTATATCTCCTTATTTGGTAGTGTGGGTTTATTGGTCAAAGTCTGTGATGGGCCTCCAAATTAGACACAAATTGAGGCCAATTTAACCTTTCCAAGGCACTTAAAGGATATTAAAACCCTCCTTCTGCACTTAATAAAGTTTTTTTAGCTTTAATATGTTCTTATGAAGGTTTGAAGATAAATTCATATTATGCACCTAAAATTATTTATTTTTGTGGAAGATTGAGAAAATATGGAGTAAATTATAAATGGGGTAATATAGGGACTTGCTCCCTACTACATTATGGACCAAGATTTGATAATAAATGAATTGAATATCTTGAAATTATTGAAGAATTATGAAGCTCCACTGGTTGAGAAAATACAGGGATTGTTCCTAGTCATTTAATGAAGATTCCTAGTGTTGGGAACCAAATCCACTTTTTGAGGGATCTTGGAGCGGAAATTTTCCTTCCTTCAAGGATAATGATTCCTCTTCTATTTTTATAAGTACCAATTTTATTTTTCCTCTAGGGGTAGGTATTTATTAATATTATTGTAGAGAAAAATTTCTATTTAGTAGCTCCACTTTCATTTCTAGCAAGATGTACTTGAATTGAATAAAATAATGAATTTTGGTGCCATTTTTAGCTTCTAAAGCTTTATTTCCTTCATAGGACTCTGAGTTTCCTTAGAATTTTCCATCCCATGAGCTCAGAGTCCTATTGTAAAATTTCTTTATTTCCTTTTAATGTTTTTGTCACTTGCATCTCTTATTTATGCATTTACTATTCATGCTTCTTTTGTTGTAGGTCATATTGGTTAAATGATTGAAGTGAGTTGTTTTAAGGGTTATTTACAGATTCATAAGCATGATGCATCCTTAGAAAATATTTGAAAATTCATATTCATCATTGAAATTGGGAGAGGCTCATTGGTCATGGTGGTGACCATCATATCGGAGTCTGTAGAGTCGGTTGTTTAGTTTAGGAGTAACAAAATGAGGATCATTAATCATGGTGGCTTTTAGCAGATGGTATTTCGTAGATACTAGAGAGAAAAAATTCCATGTCTGATAGTGTCAACATACTGTGAAATAAGTTGAGTATTAAAGTCTCATGGGAGTGAGTTGATCCATGTATAATTTCTTGACTATTAATGAAAGAATTGAGCAGCGTAACAACAACATGGTGGTTTTTTTTCCCGCGATGGGCTTTCCCCCATAAAAACTTTTGTTCTTGTGGATATTAGTTTTATGGTTGCATGAATTTGATTTGATTCTTTGATCTATGTTTTTGTGTTTTAGTTCATGCATGGATTAAATGTTAATTAATTGGAGATTTTTTTTAAAAAGTGCCATACTACTAATTCACCCCCTCGGTAGAACAGATCTAGTTTCCAACATACATAAGCCAACTTAAAACCACCATTAGTGGAAAATAATATTAATTAAGCCCTTTAACTCATTAAAACAATGGAAAAAATAATAAATAAGGAAAATTTTAACTTATATCCCCTTTAAGTGTATTTTTTTTTATTAATTCCATGAAAATGAGGACAATACTCGAATAAGAGCAAGGCATATTGGATCAAGAAAGGGTTAAATGGAATTAAGAATAACATCAATTTAGAGGCCTAAAATGTCCCCCATGCCTAAGTATTTGCATTTCCTCACAAAAAAAAACATATAGTTCATATTTTGATATGATCTGGGTCAAGATTGATAAAAACTAAGAAAAATTGAACATAATTGAACAAAATTGTTGCATAATGGTTGTACATGGAGATATTCAAATTGGCCCCACCCTTTTTTCTTATTGCATGAATCTTCTTCTCCGAATCCCTATTATGCATTGCTAGGTAATTATTTCTTTTAAACCACTTTTGGGCCAACTTGAATAAATTCTTATTCTTTACTCTCAACCTATCAATTTCCTCTTGTAGTTGGACATTCTTACTCTTGAGGATAGAATTACCATTTTTAATATATACGTCTAGGAACTTAAAATCTTCAACCTTAACTTTTAACTTCTCAATTTTCATGTTCTTCTTCCTAATTTTAGAGGTTGAAGGTATGCTAGGAGTGATTGAATACATAGTGGGTTTGATAGGCTCATAGTAATTAGTGGTATGCTCAAATTCATTGGGTGTTGATAGGATAACATATTCATATAAATGGAAAGTAGGAGTATTTGGTTATGAAAACTTAGTTTAAGGTTTTCTGAGGAAAAAAAGAGAGGAGGTTATGGAATATTTTTGCTTGACATGAATATTTGCAATGAGCATATGTTTGAAAGTGGAAAATTTAGAAGGTGTAGGGAGCATCAAGGTAGAACTTCTAAGTTGGAGAGGAGGTGATGGAACCTTTCATAGGGTCTAGGAGGAGGCAATTCAGCCATTTCGAAGGGTTTAAAAGGAATTAATTTAGTTTCTTCACTCTGCTTTGGGAGTTCCTTTCTAGCCATACTTTTGGAAATCCTTCTTGGCACAATAACATGTCACCCATCCTTTCTTTTGGTTCTCTTGGAGCTCTCTCCATAGGGGATGAAGTCCTCAAATTCATCATTATAGATTCCTAATGTTCCTTATAGATTATAAGCTAGTATAAGTTAAGTCTAGATATACTTTTATATCTCCTTATTTGGTAGTGTGGGTTTATTGGTCAAAGTATGTGATGGGCCTCCAAATTAGACACAAATTAAGGCCTATTTAACCTTTCCTAGGCACATAAAGGTTATTTAAATGTCTCCTTCTGCCTTTAATAAAGTTTGTTTAGCTTTAATATGTTCTTATGAAGGTTTAGAGATAAATGCATACTATGCACCTAAAATTATTTATTTTTGTGGAATATTGAGAGAATATGGAGTAAATTATGAATGAGGTAATATAGGGACTTGCTCCCTACTATAGGATGGACCAAGATTGGATAATAAATGAATTGAATATCATGAAATTATTGAAAAATTATGAAGCTCCACTGATTGAGAAAATAGAGGGATGTGTTCCTTGTCATTTGATGAAGATTCCTAGCGTTGGGAACCAAATCCACTTTTTGAGGGATTTTGGAAGGGAAATTTGCCTTCTTTCAAGGAGAATGCTTCCTCATCTATTTGTATAAGTAAAAATTTTATTTTTCCTCTAGGGGTAGGTATTTATTAGTCTTATTGTGGAGAAAAACTTCTATTTAGTAGCTCCACTTTCATTTCTAGCAGGAATGTACTTGGATTGATTAAAATAATGAAGTTTGGTGCCATTTTTAGCTTCTAAAGCTTGATTTCCTTCATAGGACTCTGAGTTTCCTTGGACTTGTCCATTCCAGAAGCTCAGAGTCCTCTTGTACAATTTCTTTATTTCCTTTGAATGTTTTTGTCACTTGCATCTCTTATTTATGCATTTACTATTCATGCTTATTTTGTTGTAGGCTATATTGGTTAAATGATTGAAGTGAGTTGTTTTAAATTTTATTTACAGAGTCACAAGCATGATGCATCCTTAGAAAATATTTGAAAATTCATATTCATCATTGAAACTGGACGAGGCTCATTGGTCATGGTGGTGACCATCATATCAGAGTATGTAGAGTCGGTTGTTTAGTTCGGGAGTAACCATATGATGATCATTAATTGTGGTGGCTTTCAATGGATGGTATTTTGTAGATACTAGAGAGAAAAAATTCCATGTCTGATAGTGTCAACATATTGTGAAAGAAGTCGATTCTTAAAGGCTCATGGGAGTGAGTTTATCCATGTATAATTTTCTTGACTATTAATGAAATAATTGATCAGTGCAACATAAACATGGTGGTTTTTTTCCCCTGACGGGTTTTCCACCATAAAAACGTGTGTTCTTGTCGATATTAGTTTTATGGTTGCATGAATTTGTTTTCATGCTTTGATCTATGTTTTTTTGTTTCATTTCATGCATGGATTACATATTAATTAATTGGAGGAAATTTTAAAAAATTGCCACACTAATAATTCCCCCCCCCCCGCCCAGACGTGATCTAGTTTCCAACACACATAAGCCAACTTAAAACCACCATTAGTGGAAAATAACCTTAATTAAGCCCTTTAACTCATTAAAACAATGGAAATAATAATAAATAAGGACAAATTTACCTTGTATCCCCTTTAATCGTATTTTTTGTATTAATTCCATGAAAATGAGGATAATACTTGAATAAGAGCAAGGCATATGGGATCAAGAAAGTGTTAAATGTCATTAATAATAACATCAATTTAGAGGCCTAAAATGCCCCCCATGCCTAAATATTTGCATTTCCTCACAAAAAAAACATATAGTTCGTATTTTGATATGATTTGGGTCAAGATTGAGAAAAACTAAGAAAAATTGAAAATAATTGAACAAAATGGTTGCACACGGAGATATTCAAATTGGCCCCACTCTTTTTTCTTATTGCATGAATCTTATTCTCCAAATCCCTATTATGCATTGCTAGGTAATGATTTCTTTTAAACCACTTTTGGGCCAACTTGAATAGATTCTTATTCTTTACTCTCAACCTATCAATTTCCTCTTGTAGTTGGACATTCTTACTCTTTAGGATAGAATTATCATTTTTAATATATATTTCTAGGAACTTAAAATCTTCAACCTTAACTTTTAGCTTCTCAATTTTCATGTTCTTCTTCTTAATTTTAGAGGTTGAAGGTATGCTTGGAATGATTGAATACATAGTGGGCTTGATAGGCTCATAGTAATTAGTGGTATGCTCAAATTCATTGGGTGTTGATAGGAAAACAGATTCATATAAAAGGAAAGTAGGAGTCTTGGGTTATGTAAACTTAGTTTAGGGTTTCCTGCCACAAAAAAAAAAGAAGAGGTTATGGAATCTTTTTGCTTGACATGACTATTTACAATGGGCATATGTTCAAAAGTGGAATATTTAGAAGGTGTTGGGAGCATCAAGGTAGAATTTCTAAAAGGTTGGAGATGAGGCGATGGAACCTTTCAGAGGGTCTAGGAGGAGGAAATTGAGCCATTTCGGAGGGTTTAAAAGGAGTTAATGTAGTTTCTTCATTTTGCTTTGGGGTTTCGTTTCTGGTCGTACTTTTGGAAATCCTTATTGGGGAAATAACAAGTCACCCATCCTTTCTTTTGGCTCTCTTGGAGCTATCTCCATAGCAGGTGAAGTCCTCAAATTCATCATTAGATATTCCTAATGTTCCTTATATATTATAAGGTAGTATAAGTTAAGTCTAGGTATAAGAATAGTATTTTTATATCTCCTTATTTGGTAGTGTGGGTTTATTGGTCAAAATATGTGATGGGCCTCCAAATTAGACACAATTTAAGGCCTATTTAACCTTTCCTAGGCACATAAAGGTTATTTAAATCTCTCCTTCTGCACTTAATAATTTTTTTTTAGCTTTAATATGTTCTTATGAAGGTTTAGATATAAATGCATATTATGCACCTAAAATTATTTATTTTTGTGGAATATTGAGAGAATATGGAGTAAATTATGAATGAGGTAATATAGGGACTTTCTCCCTACTACAGGATGGACCAATATTGGATAATAAATGAATTGAATATCAAGAAATTATTGAAAAATTATGAAGCTCCACTGATTGAGAAAACAGAGGGATGTGCTCCTTGTCATTTAATGAAGATTCCTAGTGTTGAGAACCAAATCCACTTTTTGAGGGATTTTGGAGGGGAAATTTGCCTTATTTCAAGGATAATGTTTCCTCATATATTTGTATAAGTACCAATTTTATTTTTCCTCTAGGGGTAGATATTTATTAGTCTTATTGTGCAGAAAACTTGCTATTTAGTAGCTCCACTTTCATTTCTAGAAGGGATGCACTTGGATTGATTAAAATAATGAAGTTTGGTGCCATTTTTAGCTTCTAAAGCTTGATTTCCTTCATAGGACTCTGATTTTCCTTGGAATTGTCCATCCTAGGAGCTCAAAGTCCTCTTGTACAATTTCTTTATTTCCTTGAATGTTTTTGTCACTTGCATCTCTTATTTATGCATTTACTATTCATGCTTCTTTTGTTGTAGTCCATATTGGTTAAATGATTGAAGTGAGTTGTTTTAAGGGTTATTTACAGAGTCAAAAGCATGATTCATCCTTAGAAAATATTTGAAAATTTATATTCATCATTGAGCTACTTGGATTGGTTTACTAGTTCAAAAATCTAGAATTTTTGGAAGTCCCTTGTAGCAAAATAGTAGTAATTTTCTGCGATTTTTTAGAAGGTGTTAATGAGATTCATTTGAGTTAAGTCCTCTTTTATTAGGTCATAATAACATTAAAGTTAATAACAAAATTTAACCCATAGCCATTTCACTTGATTAGGTTTGGAATTTTGTAGGTTAACTAGCCCACTAGTTCTTGAATTTCTAGTTTTTAGAGTAGTAATTTTCTGTTATTTTTTAGCACTTGTTAATAGGGGTATTTTTGAGTAATTCCACTTGGAAAAGATTCCTACGAAATTCTGTTTAACAATAATAAAAATTCCCATATCATTTTCATTTGATTTACTTGGGAATTTCAAAAAGTTATCTCACTCATGTAGCAATCCTTCCACTCCTATAGCAGTCATGTAGCACTTTTGTAACAGTCCTGTAACACTCACGTAGTATGTGTAAACTTGACTAGATCTACTCCAAAAGATTGGTTGTGTCTCTCGTTCTTGAATAATGACCCCTAGGCTCTAAATACATGATTTAGGAAGACCAAATTCCACTTAGAACTTGCCTTTTTACCCCTGCAACACATCTCAACGATTTGGGTTAATGGACAAATTTATGAATTGGATAGCACAATAATTATTTCCTTGATTTCCACATGAAGCATCTAATGAACTCTACCAATGGATCTAACCTTTTCTAGAATGTAGTGATTGTTTAAATTATCTATCCTTCATGCATGTTAGATTAGTTTACTTTCTTTATTCTTAAGCTAGGGTTCTATTTCAAGCACTATTATTTCCATTCCATAGACTAGGTTTCCTTTTTAATTGATTTGTATGAGATCTTGATGAAAATGTGCTTAAGGCTTTGTAAATTGCAAGTGTAAGAATTGAGTTTTTGAGAGATTTTACGTTAACTTTTAAACACATAAAGCATGAAAATAAAATTTGAAATATGCAGAAACAACAGACAAATAAACCATAAAAATAACCACAACACAACAAATCATGAAGGATTTCACCCCTCCTGGGCTACGTCTCCTTGGTCCATCTTCCAATGGCTTGGCCCTCTTTTATTATGCTCAAAATGGTGATTACATACATTTACAGTGTTCAAATGGCTTCAAATGTTCCATCAACTCCAAAACACCCAAATATTCTTGTCTAGCCTCGTTTTGCTCCAAAATTGGTCAAAATTTGAATATGTTATGATCCTCCCTAGTTTTGCTACTAACCACACCAAAAATTCCCCAAAATATGGACCCATCCCAAAATTTCGCCCAGATTTTGGCTAATCGAGCAACAAATTTATGGAATTACCAGCGAAATTGTCGGATCATTAAAATTCCCAACAATGCCTAAAATCCGTATTTTTAAATCATATTAATATGGTTGTATTAAAAGACAAATTAATAAAATTTTCGGGTGGTCGTTCAATATTTTTTTAAAATAAAATATTCGTGGGTCGCCTCCGCGCCCTTGGTTCTGACCATGGTCATGTGGTAAACATTTATGGGGGGGATGGGGCTAAGCCCTGGCCCCTTACCCCCACCTCCACCATATTAACCTTTATCAATAGGTTTTAATGTATGGTTTAATAAGGACTACCATAGCCCATGTGGTTAGAGCGTTGCACTATTATCAAGGAGGTCACAATTTTGATTCCTGCGGAGGTGCAGTTCAGACTGAACCAATTTTTGGTGGCCCTCGTGCTACCACATGGTGGCCTCCTATTGGGCCACATTGAAACATGTGGTTGGCCACCAACGGACCATGAAACTTGCCCACAACAAAAATAATCAAGGCTTGCCACTTGTTAGGAAGTGGTAGGCCGAAAAGAAATTGGATTTAAAAATTTTCAGCCAATCAAGAGAGGCCATGTGGCATCCTGCCATTGGCCCAAAATACACATTCGGTTATCATTTTTTTGAAAAAATTGCATGTTTGGGAAAATGAAAAAAATGTGTTTTCAAGAGAATACAGTGTCAGTTTCTTGCGAAACGAGTTTTGTTGAATTCAGAACGACGAGATCTATGTTGTCGTTCATGTTCCACACCATTCTGACAACTTTCATTTTTGAGAAATTTTTTAGCACCTAGTCACACCTCCCCACTGGAAGATTTTGGACCTGAAAATATCTTTTATTACTGAACATGTGGATGAGGTTACAACCCCCTCACCCTTGCAGTCTCAATCCACTGCATTTTTCCTAAATTCAAAAATTTGAGCTTTTCATGAAAACTGATATTTTTCCTTGATTCTGGAGACCTTGTCTTGTTGTTGTAGATACCATCTTGCTGTAATTTCCCAAAATTTGCAGAAAAAAAATTTGTCCTTAAAGAAACAAACATGTTCCCTCCTCGGTCTTCAATTAAAGGAAACTTAAAAAAATTGAAATTCTTCTCACCTCGAACATTGTCGACATGACGATGTTTAGCATGTCTCGCCTTGTGCTTGGCTTGACTCTTGACCAAATGTGATCGCCACTATCATGCAACATCCCATATCAAAGACAACACATTGTGAAACCCACAAGAAGAACTTTTCACTCTTTTGTATCCAACCTAAAGGATAAGTTCTTGGATGAGTAATGGTCTCTAAATTTAACTTGACTAAGTATTCAAAAATAAGATTTGCTTGTGAACCATGATCAAATAGGGAAATTATTATGGTGAAGGCGGTGGTGAGGATGGTGGTGAGGATAATGGTGGTGTAAAATGTGGTTTGACACCATTCCCATTACCTTTTGGAGGCTTGTCTCCATCTCCTTATTCTTTGTTTGAAGACTTATCTCCCTTTGGAATATTGGAGCTCTCACCTTGCATCCTTGTGCTTCTCTCCTCATAGAGAACATTTACCATTATTGTCATATCAAAGAATGATTTCCTAAAGCTTTTTCATCCTTTAACATATTTTCAGGTTATCCTTCATGTGACATACTTGTTGAAGCTTCAACTGAAATTTGAGGAAGAATTTGTGGTGGATATTGTGGCAAACTTTCTCTCCTTATCCTTGACCTAACTTGAGGACTTGCAACCACAATATTTCCTTCTCCTCTCTTAAGCTTCAACCTTCTAAGCATTGCATACACTTTCAAACAATTAAATCCTCACATCAACAAAGAAAACCAAAGTTCTTATACCAAACTCTATTTGTATGACATATTAATGAAAATGTGCTTGAGGGTTTCTAAATTGCAAGTGTAAAAATTGAGTTTTTGAGAGCTTTTATGTTAATTTTTAAACACATAAAGCATGAAAATAAAATTTGAAATATGAAGAAATAGTAGATAAATAGGCCATAAAAATAACCACAACACATCAAATGATGAAGGAGTTCGCCCCTCTTGGGCTACGTCTCCTTGGTCCAGCTTCTAATGGCTTGGACCTCTTTAATTATGATCAAAATGGTGATTACATACATTTATAGTACTCAAATGGCTTAAAAACATGCTCCATTAGCTCCAAAACACCCAAAAATTCGTGTCTATCCTCTTTCTGCTCCAAAATTGGTCAAAAACTAAAGAAGTTATGAGCCTCCCTAGTTTTGCTGGTAACTGCACCACAAATTCCCCAAAATCTGAACCTGTCCTACAATTTAGCCCTGATTTCGGCTAACTGAGCAACAAATTTCCAGAATTCCAGGTGAAATTTTTGGATCATTAAAATGCCCAATAATGCCTAAAATCCGCAATTTTAAACCATATTAATATCATTGGATTAAAAAAAAAATTTAATGAAAATTTCGGGCAGTCAAAATAATTTTTTAAATAAAATATTCGTGGTCTGCCTCCGCGCCCTTGGTTCCGATTATGGTCGTGTGGCAAACTTGTACGGTGGGGGTGGGGCTAAGCCCTGGCCCCTTAGCCCCACCTTCGCCATATTAAACCTTTATCAATAGGTTTTAATGTATGGTTTAATAAGGACTACCATATCCCATGTGGTTAGAGCATTGCAATGTTATGAAGGAGGTCATGATTTTGATTCTTGCGGAGGTGTAGTTCGGACTTAACCAATTTTTGGTGGCCCCTGTGTTGCCACATGGTGGCCTCTAGTTGGGCCACATGGCAGCATGTGGTTGGCCACCAACTAGCCAATGAAAGTCTCCCACAATAGAACCAATTAGGGCATGCCACTTGTTAGGCAGTGGTAGGCCTAAAAACAATTGAATTTCAAATATGTCAGCCAATCAGGAGAGGCCACACAGTATCCTTCCACTAGCCCAAAATACATAATCAGTTGTCATTTTTTTGAAAAAATTTCTTGTTTGGAAAAATGAACAGAACGTGTTTCTGAGAGCATACAGTGTCGGTTTTCCATGAAGCGAGTTGCGTCAGATTCAAAACGACAAGATCTATGCAGTCGTGTAGGTTCCACACCATTCCGACAACTTTCATTTTTGAGCATTTTTTTGAGCACCTGATCAACAATGAAAATTTTACATTATGCAATTATGCTAATGTTTGATTTCATGATATTCACTTCATTGCATTAGATCAACGAAATAAGGACACATTGCATGATGCGCATATAGTGTCGAAGCCTCTTAAGTTTGTATGAACCTCAAGTTGATAATTTAAGTTGTAGCCTCAGGAGTTGCAACATTATTGTTGCAATACTGGGGCTCGTCAATATGCCATAATATGTTGAGAATGCAGCAAGATGATGGAGCTTAGTGAAATGAAGTCGCCTTCACTAAGTGGGCCCGCAGGCAAATTCTGGCGCAAAGTCTATTTTTAGACTATGTCTATTTTTAGACATACGGAGCATAATTTGGGAATTCTACTTGGAGATTCTTGATGGATGCGACATGTCGGTAAAAATAGATGAGACCCTACTTTTTAGGACCCAGGCTATTTTTAGACTGATCTCCTAAAAATATGGAAGTCAAATATTATTTACCCTTAATAATATTTTGACTATAAACAGCAGTTTACTCTCTTGGCGCACTTCAGTTTGAGTCATGGAGGTGGCTCATGCAACTGATACAAGGAATCACGTGGTTCCTAGGGTTTGATGGCATCTTGCATGGTTTACTTCAGTTAGACTTCAGTGGCAGAAGTTTTGGAGGAGTTAACGGGACAAGTAGTGGAGTTATGTTCTGTTTGTTTTAGTTGAACTAGTTGGGATTAGTTAACTAACTAATCAACTAGATATGAGTGGAGTAAATTAAATAATATTTAATTTAATAAATATTAACTCATTAGTCAACTCAAGAACACTTCAGTTCACTACAGTGCATGATCAGTTCAGTGAAGACCAGTGAAAGAGATAGATGAAAGGGTAGAGTTAGCTATCAGTTGTAACTATACTGTTGCTATTTGCAACACATAGATGGGTGGAGTAAGCTATGAGTATTGCAAAGTTTAGGCTGGTGGTTTATCTATATAAAGAGGCCATCCCATAGCTTTGAAATACGCAATCAAGGTTGGCTATCAAGTGGCTAATGATTGGAGCAAGTGATTTGCTAGATCTAGCTTGATAGTGTGTAGCATGGGAGGTAGTGCATGAGAGCTTGTGAAGAGTTTTTGTACTATGATTGTTACATGATTTCTCCATTATAATATACACAATAGCTGGGGGGTTTTCAGCTATAGGCTTTCCCCATACATACTGAGTTAATGTGTGATTGATTTGATATGCGATTGCTTCTATATTATTTCCGAATGTGACAATTAATTGTAGAAGAAGGTTATGTGTTATGTATGCAATTCGAAATTGATATATGACCAGGTTAATCTTCAGTGAATAAGTGATTTATTCAGCTAATTTCTACATGGTATCGGAGCGAAGTTAATTGTCGAAGTCTATTACGGTGATTGCAAACTTATTTCCTCGGACAGAGTCTGCATGCGGGCCAGGTAGCCTCCGCAATATTCATCCTTCTTTGTAAGGTGAAAGATCTGGTGAATGCCCTTTGCAGTCAATCTCTGATTTGGAAATAATTTGTTTTCAAGTGTAGATCAGAAGCGATAGAGCTTGGAGTTTGGAATTCGAATTTTGCAGAAGGTTGTTCTTCTTGGTGCCGGTGTTGAAAGATGTCTTCTTTCAATGGTTTGCGACTCGAATATGCTCTTGAAGGCAGTTCGAACTATGTTGCATGGAAGGATCTAATGGAAGCAGTGTTAGAAGATAATGGTCTGAAGGAGTTCGTGGATGCGGATGTCCCAAAGCCCACTGATGCAGCTTTGGTCGATGCATGGCAAAAGAAGAGCGCGAAATGTCGAAGGATCCTGTTGGAGGGCGTCAAGGATCATATTGTATCCAGCCTTCATGGTAAGGCTACTCCATATTTAATGTGGAAAGCTTTGACGGATCTATTCCAGAAGAAGAGCGACCAAAGGAAGCTGGTGCTCAAAGATAAGCTCAGGAACATCAATATGGAGAAGGGCGACAGCATCGCCGAATACCTCACGAAGTTCACTCAGTGCAGAGATGAGCTGGGAAGTGTGGGGGTGGTTGTCAAAGTTTCACTGATTGCATGCTTAGTTTCAAGTATGCTGGGATCGGTGTGGTTCTTGGACAGCGGTGCGTCATTTCATATGACTGGAGATCGGGAGTTGTTCTCATATCTGGAGGACAAGGATTTGGGTAAGGTACACTGGGATGGGCTTAAGACTTAGATAGCAGGACGGTATCTGCATCGCATCCTTTCGTAGGAGTCTGTAAACCTTTGTTCAGTTATGTCAGGTATTTGCACTGGATTGAAGAAGAACCTGATTTCAGTAGCGCTGTTGGAGGATAAGGGTTATGATGTGGTCTTCAGCGAAGGAAAAGCTTTCCTGCGCAGTAAGACTACTGGAGAGACCCGGAAGATAGGGGTTCGAACTCAGAACCTTTATCAGTTGCAGGTAGATGACTGCGCAGCTATGGCATGCAAGGCTGGAGATGTGGTGAGCCGGGATGATGAGGGCGAACTATGGCACAGAAGATTGGGCCATCTTCACCATGGAGCTTTGAAGATTCTGCAGCAGATTTCTACTGGACTTCCTAAGGGCACCCTTGCGCAGTCAGATCAGTGCAAGGGGTGTACTTTAGGGAAGCATGTGAAAGCCACCTTTCACGAGAAGGATAGTCGCGCCACGACGATCCTTGAGAGAGTTCACACAGACGTGTGTGGTCCTTTCTCAGTTGCGTTGACAGTAAAGCACAGGCATTATGTGATCTTTGTTGATGATTTCTCTCGAAAGTGCTGGATCTTCTTCATGCAGAAGAAGAGCGATACATTCGCGAAGTTCTGTGAGTTTAAAGCACTGGTCGAGAAGGAGTCGGGGAAGAAGGTGATTACTCTAAGGAGTGATAACGGTGGTGAATTCATCTCGGCTGAATTCAAGGAGTTCTGCAGCGGAGAAGGGATTCGGAGAGAGCTCATCGCACCCCATAACCGACAGCAGAAAGGGGTGGCTGAGCGGAAGAATAGAACGATCGTGGGTGCTGCACGGGCGATGTTGCATGATCAGGGCCTACCCCTTCACTTGTGGGCTGAGGCATGCAATACAGCAGTGTATGTGCAGAACCGTTGTCCTCACAAGGTTCTTGGCATGAGTACACCAGAGGAGGCTTATTCTCGCAAGAGGCCTGATATTTCCCATTTGCGGATTTTTGGTTCTCCTGTCTACATGCATGTGACGAAGGATGCGAGAAGGAAGCTGGATCCAACTGCTGAGGTTGGAATATTTGTGGGGTACACTGATACACCTCACAACTATCGGGTGTATGTGCCAGACAGTCGCAAGACTGTTGTGCGACGGGATATAAAATTTCAAGAGGAGAAAGCCATGCAGTGTTCGCTTGAGAGGGAGCTACACTTGCATGCAGATGAGGAGCTGTTAGTTCCTAAGGAGGAGCTTCCGGATGTGGATCAGCCACAAGAGGAGGTTCAGGAGGTGGAAGATACCACCCAGGCAGCGCCAACCATCAGAGGGCGCATGCGCACTACAGAAGCTGAGCGACTGGCTCGGGATGCAGAGAAGGTTGTAGGACCACCTACAGCACAGCGCAGACAGAGACAGTCACCGGATCGGTACACTGGATACATGGCTCTTATGAGTCAATGTGTTGGGACAGAGCCATCCTCTTTTGAGGAAGCTGTGGAGGAACCCGCATGGGTTGATGCCATGATCGAAGAATATGATTCGATCATCAGGAACAGTGCATGGGAGATTGTCCCAAGACCGGTTGGGAAATCAGCTGTAGGTTCGCGATGGATCTACAAGGTGAAGCAGGCGGCTGACGGGAGTGTGGAGAAGTACAAGGCGAGATTTGTCGCCCGTGGCTTCTCACAGATCGAGTGGATTGACTATGAGGAGACTTTTGCACCTGTCGCAAGGTACTCTTCCATACGGACGATCCTTGCTCTCTCAGCGCAGATGGGGTGGCACATTCATCAGATGGATGTGAAGACTGCGTTCCTCAATGGAGTTATTGAGAAAGAGGTGTACATAGAGCAGCCTGAAGGTTTTGAGATCTTCAGCAGTGAGTCGCATGTGTGCCGACTCAAGAGAGCATTGTACGGGCTGAAGCAAGCACCTCGTGCTTGGTACACTCGGATAGACAGCTACTTCACCGGGCTTGGATTCTCCAAGAGTGAGGCTGATCCAAACCTGTACCAGATTGTGGTGGAGGGGAAGCTGTTGATCATCGTACTGTATGTAGATGATCTGATTTTGACTGGCGATGAGCAGTTGATACTTTCATGCAAGGAGGATCTTGCACGAGAGTTTGAGATGAAGGACCCGGGCATCCTTCATTATTTCCTGGGATTGGAGATTTGGCAGCGCAGTGGAGGACTGTTTGTTTCTCAGGGCAAGTATGCCCGGGAGATTCTAGAGAGGTTCAACATGCAGGGCTGCAAGCCTGTTGATACCCCTCTTCCTGGAGGTTGGAGGAAGGGAGATGCTACTTCGGAAGAGGTAGTGGATGCCACTGTCTATCGACAGTTGGTGGGGTCGTTGATGTATCTGGTCAATACTCGACCCGATATATGCTATGCAGTTAACCAGCTTTCGCAAGCTATGGTTAAGCCTACCAAGCTCTTTTGGAAGGCGGGCAAGCATGTATTGCACTATATCAGAGGCACATCGGGATATGGTCTATGGTACAGACAGGAGGATGGAGTGAAACTTTCTGGTTTCACTGATGCAGATTGGGCAGGTAGTCCAACGGACCGGAAGAGCACTTCTGGAGGAGTTTTCAGCATTGGGTCGACAGCAGTTTCCTGGTACAGCAGGAAGCAGAGATCCGTGGCACTCAGTTCAGCAGAGGCCGAGTACATGGCAGCAAGCTTGGCTGCATGTGAGGCTATTTGGATGAGAAAGATCCTCGCAGGTTTGTTCAGGTTGCATTTGGAGCCTACAGTGATCTACTGTGATAACCAGAGCTGCATCAAGCTCTCGGCTAATCCATTTTTTCATGATAGGTCCAAACATATCGACATCAGGTACCATCACATCAGAGATTGTGTTCAGCGGAGGATCATGATGCTTTCATATGTTCCCACGGAGGATCAGGATGCCGACATCCTGACGAAGGCGCTCACTAGGAGCAAGTTCGAATTCCACAGAGGCAGGATAGGGATTGCAGATAATCCATATCTTGCTGAGAGGGAGTGTTGAGAATGCAGCAAGATGATGGAGCTTAGTGAAATGAAGTCGCTTTCACTAAGTGGGCCCGCAGGCAAATTCTGGCGCAAAGTCTATTTTTAGACATACGGAGCATAATTTGGGAATTCTACTTGGAGATTCTTGAAGTATGCGACATGTCGGTAAAAAATAGATGAGACCCTAATTTTTAGGACCCAGGCTATTTTTAGACTGATCTCCTAAAAATATGGAAGTCAAATATTATTTACCCTTAATAATATTTTGACTATAAACAACAGTTTACTCTCTTGGCGCACTTCAGTTTGAGTCATGGAGGTGGCTCATGCAACCGACACAAGGAATCACGTGGTTCCTAGGGTTTGATGGCATCTTGCATGGTTGGCTTCAGTTAGACTTCAGTGGCAGGAGTTTTGGAGGAGTTAACGGGACAAGTAGTGGAGTTGTGTTCTGTTTGTTTTAGTTGAACTAGTTGGGATTAGTTAACTAACTAATCAACTAGGTATGAGTGGAGTAAATTAAATAATATTTAATTTACTAAATATTAACTCATTAGTCAACTCAAGAACACTTCAGTTCACTACAGTGCATGATCAGTTCAGTGAAGACCATTGAAAGAGATAGATGAAAGGGTAGAGTTAGCTATCAGTTGTAACTATACTGTTGCTATTTGCAACACATAGATAGGTGGAGTAAGCTATGAGTATTGAAAAGTTTAGGCTGGTGGTTTATCTATATAAGGAGGCCATCACCTAGCATTAAAATACGCAATCAAGGTTGGCTATCAAGTGGCTAAGGATTGGAGCAAGTGATTTGCTAGATCTAGCATGATAGTGTGTAGCATGGGAGGTAGTGCATGAGAGCTTGTGAAGAGTTTTTGTACTATGATTGTTACATGATTTCTCCATTATAATATACACAATAGCTGCGGGGTTTTCAGCTATAGGCTTTCCCCATACATACCGAGTTAATGTGTGATTGATTTGATGTGAGATTGCTTCTGTTATTTCCGCATGTGACAATTAATTGTAGAAGAAGGTTATGTGTTATGTATGCAATTCGAAATTGATATATGACCAGGTTAATCTTCAGTGAATAAGTGATTTATTCAGCTAATTTCTACATAATAATGCCTTTGTAAATGAATTTTTGGGTTCAGGTACTGCAGGTGTGTATTGAGGGGTATTTCTTGTAGGTGAAGTGTATGATCTGTTCATGTAGTTCCTAATGAGTTGGTTGATTCCTTCTCTAGTTCTATCTATAAATGGGTGTATAAAATATCTAACACGACTATAATACCATGTTGAAATTATATCAATGGACTCAATCTGATCATGCAATGTACTAAAGCAAGATACTGAATCCTTCTACAATATTTGCATAATATAAAACACGATCGCTCAATCACATGCAAGTAAGAGAAAGGAAATTAACAATCACACAACAAAATATGTATCTAGGGAAAGAACCTGCTCAAACCCCATCTATCATATATTGTACATAGTCAAAGAATCATGAAACACTACAATTTTTTCTCACACCGAGAAAATCATGCACTCTACCGATCGTCTCACCCTAATCTTGCTAAAAACTTTCTAGCAATTCTTAGGCAAAATTGACCAACACTTAGCCAATTCTCAACCCTTCCTTAGCCCAGCCTTGCTCACGCAATCTCTAGGCGATTAATCCCTATTGAATAGGATAATTATCCTTCCTTTACTGTGCAATCCCTATGGAGCCTTTCTATGACTTTATAACTGCACCTGGGCAGTTCACCAAAAATACAATTGATAGTTTACTTGTCTTTAACCTTTGTCTCAACTAGGTATCCATCAGAATTGACATGCATGTAGCTATTAATAGTGAATCATCAGTTACTTGGTATATCACTACTTGTGAATTAAATCTATTTTAATTCACTTGATCTTCCACTATCTCATCAATCAGTTAGAACTAGTTAAACTGATTAATGTGATTTAACTGATCCCACTCACACCACACTAGTGCTACAACTGCAATTGGACCCTGTTAATAATAGAACCACTCTACATGCATATCCTTTGACCCTCAACTCGAAATTATTGAGCTAACTAAGTATATCACACTTAGTTAACTATTACAAGTTGTTATGAGATAAGATTACAATTAATTCTCCAAATTATTTAAAAACTGGTTGCATACTAATGTGTCGCTAGGATCCCTCACTCATGTGTGACATGTGATCCCACACTAGTGTGTGTGCATTTTCTTGTTGTTTCTGGATGTCAATTTCCTTGTTTCTTGTTGCAAATTTCAACAATCCCTCTCAACAAGAAAGGAATCAGTTTGTCACGATCTGGTCTCATTGGAATGTTCTGCATGCAACACTGCTCTAGTGTTGTTTGCACATGCAACTCTCTTGAAACTGAATAGCCTCCAAAAAACTGAATCAGTATAATGCATTTTTTATCAGAGTCTTCTAACCACTACTAGTTAATTCACGTCTACTGGACACTCTGCACTGCTACTAACATTTGCATCTGTGCTCTCTGCATTGCTTCCAACTTTGATCTGCACTCTAGTATCCGACACCTGTCACTCTAATTTCTATACTCCTGACATCTGACTGCATCAATCTAACTAATCCTTCCTTCTACTGATGTATTGTGGGCTCCTTATAGCCAAGTTTGATCCATGAGACACACCATCTCAATATATCATACTGTTACATAGCATTTTGTCACTGTCCCTACAATCCCCAACTCGCACATTGGAGGGTCATTTCTGTGACCAATAATCAATTTCATGCTTTGAAAATACCATCCGTGCATCCCTTTTGATGAAAGAAAAATTCTTCTTGTTGACAATTCCCTAAGAAGAGCTATAAAAATCCCTATTTTTTCCTTGGCGCGAGTAGCCAGTTACACCCTCGCGCCAACGAAGAAATTTAACACTGAGCCCATGCCAGTTGGCGCTATGTGCTAGTTAGACACCCATGCCAAGCTATTTATGGAATGTTTTTTTAAAATAGAGGCGAAGGTTCTGTTCCAACCACCTCAAGGATGAGTCATTGGTAGTGGTTGAACTGAACCACAAAATCCTTCCTTTAGCTATTATTTTCCACCTCCCTTGGAACTCTCCTAAAGGATAGGACTCTCTCCCACCTTTGTAGGCATCCCAAACTCCTTCTTTTCCTCTATAAAAGAAACTATATCTTTTAGTAGAAGCTAGCTGAACTGGGAGAAATATACATACTATAGCTGAGCTGCTAGAGAAGATATAATAAGAAGGAATTACTTTGAGGAAAGCTTGAGTCGATGACTTCTAAGAGAGCTTAAGTCTTGTCCGAATTGCCTGACCAAAAATTGAGACGTTCTTTGCCTGAACCCCACTGGAGGAGACTGAAATGTCAAAGCATCGGTTGTGGCTTCCTTCTATTCATTTATATACATGACTACTATTTGGTTCCACTATTGTGTTATGATGTTTATTTGATGCGATATGTTTAGCCCTCTTTGACTAGCTAATAGTTATGAGTGAAACTGTTCTGTCGTATGTTGTTCTTGTTCTTTGTCTTATGTGCAAGAATCTGAGCATAACAGTGAATGGATTGTGATTTTGCAAGGAAGGAGCGAGAGGCCATTAATCTTTCTAAAACAATGATAGTGTTGGATTCAAGGTAGGTCAATCTATCATGTCTTTTGTTCATTCATTAACTAGGAAGCAATACTTTAGTGTGTCCTTTTGTTACTAGACCCACCCTAGGGCTAGAGGGATCATCTCTGTCCGCAGAGAGGATTTACCTTCATAACAAATTGGCGACTCCACTGGGGATCAGTGCGAGTTTTTCGTTTCATCCTGTTGGGTCCATTTCGATTTTTGGTTTAGTTATCTATCTTTTTCTGGTTTGTTAGTTGAGTTTCCATCCTCTGTTCAGCTCCAGAGTGTCAAGGTTGACCTCTACTTATTAGGTTATGGTTTTTCCTCCTTTTCCCATAGGCATCCATCTTGGCGCGGTTTTTGTCTGGACAGTCGCGCCGATTGTGCAGGTTTCTATTTTAGCACTCGCGCCAACCTCTGTGTGGCGCGTATTACAGCCTTACAGTCGCACCAACACCTGTAGGTTTTGATTTGACCTCCTTAATGAGTGTTTTAGTCATTTTTTCTTGCTTCTGGGTTATTTTTTAGTGTGATTAAGCCTTAGAGACTGTGTTTACTACCGTAGACTCATTTTCCTTCAGTTCTTTGTCCATTTTCTTGTCGGTGTCATTTAAGACCTTAGGGTTTCTAAGTGTTCTTGCACACCGAGCCTTCTGTTTGCGAACAATTCTCTTTGATTGTTATCAGTCTCATTTCGGGTCATTAGACTGAGTTTTTCTTGATCCTTTTGTTTTGCTGATTGAATGGTATTTTCATTTTTTTGATTAGTCCTTCTTCTTCAATACTTTGAGCATCGATTACTTTGCTTGTTTGGGTCACTTTGGGAAAATCTCTTTTTCAATTGAAAGTTTGCTCCATTAGCTTGTATGTTTTTGTGTTTGTTTCGCTTTGGTTGATTCACTCAATTTCAAAACCCTACATTCACAAAACTCAAACTAGTGTTTATTTTGTTTTCCATTGAATTAGTACGTTGTGTGCTTTATTTCATTGAAAAATCAAAAAACAAAAAATATCTTTGCATTCTTTTGTTGCATCGAAAGTGAAACGTTCCTTTACATGACTAGCATTTGTCAATCTAGGAAGGAATTTTGATTTTGATTGATTGCATTAAGGGCATTAGAATTTTCTTCGCATATTTTCCTTGCTTGCTTGTTTGAAATATTTCTATCCTTCTTATAACTAGCATTCATCAAACTGAAATGATGTTCATTTGCATATAGCTTGCATTTAGGAAGTTGAGCTCCAAATTCGATAGGGCTTGGAAATTGAAACATAATTCAAGATTAACTTTAAAATTTACTCAATGAACCTAAGGCAACATTGAAACCTAACGAAAAATTTCTAGTGTTCTAGGCTAGGGACGCGATCTGGCGTCTTAAAACCTAGTAGTTGTCGCTCGCCTTTTGGTTTCAGACAGTGCTAGTACGGACTTGTGCTCCCTGTACTGTCGCGTATATAAAGGGAGACCCCTCTAGGTTGAAATCCTTTATCCATAGGAAGATGATTTTTCCACATTGTAACCGTGATACACTGAACACAACATTCGGGGAGACTACCTGCACATATGTCAAGTCCTTGGTCATTTATATTTCATTTGATCACCAAGGTGTATATGGGAGTTCATGGAAACTTGGTATACCCTCTTCTTAGAATACCTGAGCAGTCATTTCGATATTTTTGTGACTCTTTAAACAAGAGAAGAGATCATCGAGCACTTTTCCTTTCACACTCGTTTCAAATTGAAAGTGACTAGAGTCATATTTTTTCTATTTCTCGACTCTTAAAACATGAAACAGTAGATTTTTGTTTCACCGTTATAAAATTAATCACCTACAATTACACGCCTATTAAAAGTTTGTTACTTGGTCTGATTGATTTCCTTGGTTCTTGATCTTGGCACCTTCGATTGGTTATCTCTTTTCCTTCCTGTTCTGATATACAGTCAAAGTGGCCGAACATCTAGTTTCGTCTTCCTCACTACCTCCTAGTTGTGGTTCTTTTCCAGACGTTTCTTTCGAAACCCCTCAGTCCACTAGGTTTGCTGAGTTTTTGCAGCCGATTTTACCATCTATCCAACCCCTTGCTACTCGATCTCCGCTTGAAGAGCTGGTTGAGTTCAATTGGCATCCTTCAAGTGCTTGGTTTGGTTTTGGGAAAGAAGGAGAATTTCCTCCTCTCACATATGGATCGCCTTTTGTTGCTGTTGCGGTACCTCCTAGTCCCCGTAGTCTTTTCGAAGATCTTACGACAGACCCAGATATGGATCCCTCCAGTTTTTTTCGCAGTGAAGGAATTCCTATTTCCACAAGAGAATATCAACTCTTTCCTGAAGATCTCTCTCGTGCCTCCACCCAATCTTCACCACCGTTAGTCTCACTTCCACTTGGATATAGATCCTTGATTCAGATCATATTTGGCATTGCCTCCATTGCGCAGTCCAGTACAGTTACTCCTCCTCTAAGTTCGGTCTTGTTGGAGTCCTGTGATTTGGAAAATTGGCACACTAAATGACAAGGAAACATCAGAACCACTTTGGAATCCTAGGATCTAGCCCTCCTGGATTCGGAGAGGGATCTCTCCATATGTGTGTTAGAATGATATGCTTTTAAAGCTCATGATATGATATTAGGCTAGTTATGAAAGTACAAGGGATTTGTTTGTTTGTTTGGTTGGGGATCATTAACTGAGAAGGTCATGTGAATTGAAGGAGGGGAAAAGTAGAAGGATGTTTTAGCATGGGAAGATAGGTCAAGAAAAAGTGTCAATCCATTGGGCTATGGAGTCATAAAAGGGTTTACTTGAACAACAACTAGTCAAGGGTTTCCA
Organism: Pinus albicaulis; assembly: GCA_034641835.2. NCBI lineage: Eukaryota > Viridiplantae > Streptophyta > Pinopsida > Pinales > Pinaceae > Pinus > Pinus albicaulis. Next base: position 1,612,658,588 of record CM076579.1, read on the forward strand.
TAGGGCAAGTCATCTATATCAAAAGATCTCTTTAAGTTGATTTTTTTGTATGAAACATTAAGAAGTGTGGTGAAAGAAGCAAACATATCAAGAAAACAAAGGGCAACCTAAGATTAGGTAAGGAATTTGAACCTATCCTGCTTTCGGCATACTCTCAAGGGTAGACAACATTTAAGATAAACATAAAAATTAGCCTAAGATAAAGTAAGGACTTTTAACCTATCCTTATTTCGGCATACTCTTAAGGGAAATCTTCAAAACAACTATTTAAGGCTAAACAAGGGACAAGGCTAACCATAAACTTCCTTGATTAGGACTCTACTTAGCATGCAGTGAAAAGATCATTCAAGAACAACATCTCAAGTTCTACTCAGCAAGAAATGGGCTCACCAACATTCCTTGTCTCTATTGATTCATTCTCAAACACACTTTTAGAAGAAAACATAAAGATAAAGCTTATCAGTCATAATTAGGGTAATTTTAGAAGTAAATCCTAATCTATATTTGTTGTTCTTTATCAGAGAATATGAACACAGTGGAAACATAAGGAGAATAACAATTACATTAAGAATAACATCACCAATGATTTAGATCAAGATCTAGTGAATCTGCTTGTCTATTTGATGTCCAAGACCAGTTACATACTCAAGTCCAATGGTTTTCTACAGTCTGATACTTCTCTTCCCAGCCTACTATATTACAAATACTCAACAACTCTTACTCAATAATAGTTCAACGATTAACAATTTTCCAACCCTTTACAATGAACTCCTCATGGAGTCTTTATAGAAGAATGAGGAGGTGGAGTGAAAGAAAAGGTCTCTGAAGGCTTCATAAATGACAGAGTAAATGTTTTCGACCTTTGAGACGACGCAGGGCTCAAGGAAAAATGAATTAAAGTCTATCTTTGCAATTCATTAAATCTGTGAACCGTTTAAAGGCCTTTGTTGACCTTTGGGCTTTTTTAGGTAGGCTGGAAATAACTTCTGAGCTGAATTTGCAAAATATCTCTGACTGTAATAACTTTGCATGTATCTTTGAGAAAAAAAGGACTATAGGTGTCTTTTTTGGTTTCTGGAGGATTAATTGCTCCTGCAGATGTGGCATTCGAGACTCTTCTTTATCATCTTTCTACTTTATATTGTGTCTTTATCTTTTAATTTTGGATTAACTTTAGATCTTCATACTTTGCATTTTAATCCTTTTTCTTTAATCTTCGATATGTTCATTGTTTGGTCTTCATTTGATTGTTGACAGGTACTTGCGCTGGAGGGATTTACTGAATGACCAGTGTTCATGACGCACTAGCTAAACTTGGAGATTAAATCCCTCTATGTCCCTTTCTGTATTGAATTCAGCTATAGAGGATCGTCATCCTCGGCCATGTCCCTTTAGTGACTGTGGGACGACTTTTATAGCTTATCTGCCATTAAACCTGCAACAAAGCATCAAAATATTACAAAAAACCTGCGAACGGGGCTATAACTTCTTCAAAGGGCTTGGCGGAGGGAAAAAAGGCAGTGCGAAAGGAGCAAAATGCATAAAGGGAGGGTTCCATGGCGGAAGGGCGAAGAAACCAGGGTTTAAAAGGAAATATGGGCACTGAATTGATGATAAGCAGTTTTGGGAATACTACCAATGGTATTCATGCGAAGGGAGAGTGGTAAGTGGTTTGGGGCTAGATGAACGTGATACGGTCGAGAAGATGACACGTATCATCCAAAAACCGCCTATTTCATGTTGACATGGAAAGTTGAATCGTTTTGGGTGGACCGAGCGCAAAAACAGTTCTAGATCGTCTGATCTGGTAGATCGATGGTTAGGATTAAACGCAAAGGGAGAAAGGATGGGCGAGAGGAAGAAAGGTGGAACCCGACGGATGATGTCAGCTATCTTGGCGCGTAGCAGAAAGCTATTGGGCGGAGTTATAAGGAGAGGATTAATGGGAGCTGTTGGATCGTGAGGATCAAAGGTCGAGATCTGTTGATGGGGGAGAATGAAAAGGGCGGGGTTGAAATGTAGGAGTAATGTGGGCCGTTAGATGAGGGGAAATGGATGACTGTGATCGAATCAGGGCCGCGCATATCAGAGATCTAGATAGACGGGAGGAGGAAACGTGGAGGGATCGATTGCGATGTGCCGATGGAGCGAGAGCCGTTGGATTGCGGAAGAGATCAATGGCAAAGATGTGATCGGGATTTCACATATCGGCGGTGAAAAGGGTCAGGGGATAAGGGAATGCCGAAGAGCGATGCACCGATGCGATGAAGTGTCGATAGAGCGCGTACCATCCGATCTGAGAGAGATCAACGGTTGGGATCTTATCAGTGGGGGATTCCATCGGCAGAAAAAGGTTTGGGACTGAAGAAATGGGGATCGCCGATGGAGCGAGAACCATTAGATCCAGGAGATCAACGACGGAGATTTACTCGAGGGATCGGCCTATCGGTGGAGAAAATGAATGGGAATGAAGAATTTGGAATCGCCAAAGTGCGATGCAATGGAACGATGGGCAGACTGTCTGATCTGGGGGAGAATGAATGGTCTAGATGGAATCGGGAATTCGCATCGGCGGCGAACACTTTTTTAAAGGGAAAAAGGTAGCAGGGTCCAGAAAAAAGCCAAAATGCCAATGAGTCGATGGGCCGATGGGCCTAGAACTTGGTCACAGGGTGTTGTATTATGACGGAAAAAGGGCTCAGGCTTAAGCGAAAGGGGCTTAAGGCCTTATAGTAAAAAATGAAGTTTTTGGACTAAAAATGAAGGTTTTTGAAGGATTTTGAGGGTTACGATAGGGGGAAAAAAGGGATTAAAATCTTAATAAAAGGATTTTACAAGGTTTAAAGGGGAATTTTGAGGAAAATAAAGGGTAAAAATGGGAAAATGGGTGACATGAAGGGAATATTTTGAAATGGAGAAATGGTGGGAATTATGGCTTTGAAGGCAGTTTTCTTTTTGAATCAGCAAGGATTCTATGAGGAATTTTGAATCAAGATTATCAATGGAATGGATTTCTTGAGGATAAAGAACACAGAGAGGCTTCAAGAAGTCATACATTTGCTTCAAATTTGTTTCTTGAAGGCTAAAGTGTTAGGTAGACCTGTTTTAGCCATCTTTGAATATGTCAAAATTATGGATGGCTAACAACAGCTCCACTTGGGGATGGCAGCTCCTTGGAGGTGTCAAGAACCTTAGAAATAATCCCTGGAATGTAGATCAATGTCCTGAACTTTGACAATCCTCTTTCTTCTTTGATCATGTTGCTTGAAAAGATGATCAACATTACATCATAACAAATCAATTTCTCCCAAACAACTATGTACACAGCCTAATTTCCTAACATTTTTCTTCAGCAGGGTGCACTTGGACTTGCAAACCCTTTGACATCAACATTTTATTCTTTTACTGAAAGCAAGAAAACTTAAACTAAATATACCCTTATAACTTCCATGAGTCCATATTAAATAGTTGGACTCAAAAATTCTCTACCTAACTACTATCTGTTAGGATTAAGTTGTCTGACAGATTTCATTCTCTACATTCTAAAACAGAAATTGAAAACACAATCAAACCAGGATTAAGCTGTCTGATTTGTTGTGATGGCTATGACATCAAAAACAAACTGCACATAGACCTTTATTTGCAGAAAAGTAAAACAAAACTTGGAAGGCTTGAGATCTGAAAACAATGAGAGTCCTTCCTTCTTTCTTTCAGCTCTGATTTTGATCTTTTAGAGTTGTCTTCTTCTTCTTTACCTGGTTCAAGTTTTTAGCATGTTAGAACCAGTCTTCTTTGTATCTTTGGCTCAGGTTTTGAGCTTGTTAGAGCCATCTTTTCTTTGACTCTATGGTTCATATTTTGAGCATGTTTGAACCATTCCTTTCTATCCTAATCTAATCTACTGATAAGACAAGATTAAATAGTTTGGAAAATCTTCTTCACTAACCTATCAGTAGTAAATTGAAATCTATCTAGTCATGATTAGGCTATATGACTAAATAACAGTGCTCTTTCAAGTAGTGGCATTTAGGCTTGCACACTTTCAGACTTTCTTTATTTTTTGGTATGGGGCTGTACCTTTCTTGTTTTATATTTGCCCTCTTTTCTCTTTTCTATTGTTTTGTATTTTTTCAATTTTTCTTTCAAAGAAAAAAACAAAAAATAGGTAAATGCTCACAGGATGAGCTTTATTGACATTCCTACCTACCCTAATCTAACTTGGAAATATTTGTTGTTTTATATGATACAATAGTGCTAGTGCAGCTAGCTAAGAAGTAACAAAAAAGGGTAAAAGATCTGACTTCTTGTCAGAGAAAACCACAGGGTACTTTGAATGTGGGTCTTCAAAACCAAGGCCACCACAAGTGGTGATCACTCTTGATTTATCTGGCTCTTGCAAAGGGTCAATGCTTAGGAACTTGAGCCAATAAGGGCCTCCATATATTCTGCCACAGGATCAACCAAAACATGATATAAAATTTCTTCTTTTAGGCCTTCCATGACTGGTAGGTTATCTGCATCCTTAACAGCTTTGATCACTGCACCTTCAGTGTGGCTCTTCAAAGCACAATTATCCTTTTCCTGCACATCAAAAGGTAGTGAAATTTCTTCTTGCTTAGGGGGAGGGAGACTTTCCAAAAATGCTCTGGGGTCCCTGAATTGGTATGACTGATCTTGTGAATTCAACATTTCAATTTCAGTTTCATATCTTTCAACTACCAAGTATAGGAAATTTTTCTTAATCTTAGGTTTAGCATTGAATTTTGAGCTAAGAAGGAAAACCTTTGGAAGGTCCTCACATTCAATTTCTACCAGTACACTTGATATTTCATAACGAAGCTCTGCTATGAAACTTGACTGCATTTTTGAAAATTGTTCAGAGTCTTCTATTAGTGGAGTGATTTGGCCTTTGCTATGTTGGGATGTGGAGTGGCCCCTATGCTGATTTTAGACCGATAGAAAAGGAAAGTTAACTAGATATGACAATATTTAGAGGCAAACTAGTCTTTAAGAAAGCAAACTTAATCCTCAAATTTTCCTAATCATGGATGTGCACGATGTTTTAATGGTAGTGTGGGCTGTCACGGTGGAGTATTTTATGAAACCGGGGATAATCAGCAGGCCTACGGATCACCAGTGGAGTCTTTTAGTCTTTTAGGAGTTGTGGAATTGCCAGATGGATGATTTCGAATGTTTTGAATCAGACTTCTATCCACCATCAGCAATTAACTACCAATCTAAGGATGTTTGTGGGTCTTCTGAGGTCTTAGGACGTATAAGATGTAATTCACTTAGAAGTTCCCCAGTTGAGTCGCCATTATGTTGGAGTCCTGTGATTTGGCAGATTGGCATACCAAATAACAAGGCAACATCAAAACCACTTTGGAATACTAGGATCTAGCCCTCCTAGATTCGGAGAAGGATCTCTCCATATGTGTGTTAGAATTATATGCTTTTAAAGCTCATGATATGATATTAGGATAGTTATGAAGTACAAGGGATATGTTTGTTTGTTTGATTGGGGATCATTAACTAAGAAGGTCAGGTGAAGTGAAGGAGGGGAAAAGTAGAAGGATGTTTCAGCATGGGAAGATAGGTCAAGAAAAAGTGTCAATCCATTAGGCTATGGAGTCATAAAAGGGTTTACTTGCACAAAAACTAGTCAAGGGTTTCCATAGGGCAAGTCATCCATATCAAAAGATCTCTTTAAGTTGAGTTTGTGGTATGAAACATTAAGAAGTGTGGTGAAAGAAGCAAACATATAAGAAAACAAAGGGCAGCCTAAGATCAGGTAAGGACTTTGAACCTATCCTGCTTTCGGCATACTCTCAAAGGTAGACAACATTTAAGATAAACATAAAAAGTAGCCTAAGATCAAGTAAGGACTTTTAACCTATCCTCCTTTCGGCATACTCTTAAGGGAAATCTTCAAAACAGTTGTTTAAGGCTAAACAAGGGATAGGGCTAACCATAAACTTCCTTAATTAGGACTCTACTTAGCATGCAGTGAAAAGATCATTCAAGAACAACATATCAAGTTCTACTCAGAAAGACATGGGCTCACCAACATTCCTTCACTGGTTATACTCTATTGATTCATTCTCAAACACACATTTAGAAGAAAACATAAAGATAAAGCTTATCAATCAGAATTAGGGTACTTTTAGAAGTAAATCCTAATCTATATTTGATGTTCTTTATCAGAGAATATGAACACAGTGGAAACATAAGGATAATAACAATTACAGTAAGAATAACATCACCAATGATTTAGATCAGGATCCAGTGAATCTACTTGTCTATTTGATGTCCAAGACCAGTTACATACTTGACTTCAATGGCTTTCTACAGTCTGATACTTCTCTTCCCAGCCTACTATATTACAACTACTCAACAACTCTTACTCAATAACAGTTCAGCAATTAACAATTTTCCAACCCTTTAAAATGAACTCCTCATGGAGTCTTTATAGAAGAATGAGGAGGTGGAGTGAAATAAAAGGTCTCTGAAGGCTTCATAAATGATAGAGTAAATGTTTGCGACCTTTGAGACCACGCAGGGCTCAAGGAAAAATGAATTAAAGTCTATCTCTTCACTTCATTAACTCTGTGAACCGTTAAGAGGCCTTTGTTGACCTTTGGGCTTTTTTAGGTAGGTTGGAAATAATTTCTGAGCTGCATTTGCAAAATATCTCTGACTGTAATAATTTGTGTGTATATTTGAGAAAAATAGGAGTGTAGGTGTCTTTTTTGGTTTCTGGAGGATTAATTGCTTCTGCAGATGTGGCATTCGAGACTCTTCTTCTGCTGATATGTCTTGATTTGTCACTTTAAAATTGAATTAGGCCTTTGATATGCTTTTAGGCCTTCTTTATCATCTTTCTACTTTTTACTGTGTCTTTATCTTTTAACTGTGGATTAACTTTAGATCTTCATACTTTGTGCTTTAATCCTTTTTCTTTAATCTTCAATATCTTCACTGTTTGGTCTTCATTTGATTGCTGACAGGTACTTGTGCTAGAGGGCTTTACTGAATGACCAGTGTTCATGACGCACTGGCTAAAATTGGAGATTAAATCCCTCTATGTCCTTTTTTGTATTGAATTCGGCCACAGAGTATCGTCATCCTCGACCATGTCCCTTTAGTGACTGTGGGATGGCTTTTATAGCTTATCTGCCATTAAACCTGCAAAAAACCATCAAAATATTATAAAAAACCTGCGAACGGGGCTATAACTGCATTAGAGGGCTCAGCGGAGGGCAAAAGGACAGTGTGGAAGGAGGAAAATGCATCAAGGGAGGGTTCCATGGCAGAAGGGTGAAGAAACCGGGGTTTAAAAGGAAATATGGGCTATAAATTGATGATAAGCGGTTTTGGGAATACCACCAATGATATTCACATGGAGGGAGAGTAGTAAGAGGGTTGGGGCTAGATGAACGTGATATGGTCGAGAAGATGACACGTATCATCCAAAAATCGCCTATTTCGCGTTGAATCGTTTTGGGTGGATCGAGCATGAAAACAGTTCTAGACCGTTCGATCTGGGAGATCGACGGTTAGGATTAAATGTAAAGGGAGAAAGGATGAGCGAGAGGAAGAAAGGTGGGACCCAGCAGATGATGTCAACTATCTTGGCCATAGAGGAAAGCTATTGGGTAGAGTTATAAGGAGAGGATTAATGGGAGTTGTTGGATCGTGAGGATCAATGGTCGAGATCTATTGATGGGGGAGAATGAAAAGGGCGGGGTTGAAATGCAGGAGTAATGTGGGCCATTAGATGAGGGGAGATGGATGGCTGTGATCAAATCGGGGCCATGCAGATCGGAGATCCAAAAATATGGGAGGAGGAAATGCGGAGGGAGCGATTGCGATGCGCCGATGGAGCGAGAGCCGTTGGATCAGGGAAGAGATCAACGACAGAGATGCGATCAGGGTTTCGCATATCGACGGTGAAAAGGGTCAAGGGACAAGGGAATTTCGAAGAGAAATGCGCTGATGCAATGAAGTTCCGACGGAGCGCAGACCATCTGATCTGAGAGAGATCAATGGTCGGGATCTTATCGGCGAGGGATTCCATCGACGGAAAAATGTTTGGGAATGAAGAAACGGGGATCGCCGACGGAGCAAGAACCATTAGATCCAGGAGATCAATGGCGAATATTTACTCAGGGGATCGGCCTATCGGTGGAGAAAAGGAATGGGAACGAAGAATTTGGAATCGCTGAAGTGCGAAGCGATGGAACGATGCGCAGACCATCTGATAAGGGGATAATGAACAGTCTAGGTGGAATCGAGACTTCACATCGGAGGTGAACACTTTTTTAAAGGGAAAAAGGTCGTGGGGATCGGCGAAAAGCCAAAATTCCAATGAGCCGATGGGCCGATGGGCCTAGCGCTTGGTCATAGGGCGCTGTATTATGGCGAAAAAGGGGCTCAGGCTTAAGAAAAAGGGGCTTAAGGCCATATATTAAAAATGAATTTTTTGGACTAAAAATGAAGGTTTTTGAAGGATTTTTAGGGTTACGAGAGGGGGAAAAAAGGGATTAAAACCTTAATAAAAGGATTTTACAAGGTTTAAAGGGGAATTTTGAGGAAAATAAAGGGTAAAAATGGGAGAATGGGTGACATGAAGGGAATATTTTGAAATGGAGAAATGGTGGGAATTATGGCCTTGAAGGCAGTTTTCTTTTTGAATTAGCAGGGCTTCTATGAGGAATTTTGAATGAAGATTATCAATGGAATGGATTTCTTGAGGATAAAGAACACAAAGAGGCTTCAAGAAGTCACAGATTTGCTTCAAATTTGTTTCTTGAAGGCTAAAGACCAGTTTTAACCATCTTTGAATATGTCAAAATTATGGATGGCTAACATCGGCTCCACTTGGGGATGGCAGCTCCTTGGAGGTGTCAAGAACCTTAGAAATAATCCCTGGAATGTAGATCAATGTCCTACACTTTGACAATCCTCTTTCTTCTTTGATCATGCTGCTTGAAAAGATGATCAACATACATCATAACAAATCAATTTCTCCCAAACAACTACCTACACACCCTACTTTCCTAACATTTTTCTTCGGCAGGGTGCACTTGGACTTGCAAACCCTTTGACATCAACAATTTATTCTTTTATTGAAAGCAAGAATACTTAAACTAAATATACCCTTATAACTTCCATGAGTCCAAATTAAACATTTGGACTAAAAAATTATCTACCTAACTACTATCTGTCAGGATTAAGCTATCTGACAGATTTCATTCTCTACATTCTAAAATAGAAATTGAAAACACAGTCAAACCGGGATTAATCTGTCTGATTTTTTGTGATGGCTATGACATCAAAAACAAACTACACATAGACCTTTATTTTCAGAAAAGTAAAACAAAACTTGGAAGGCTTGAGATCTGAAAACAATGAGAGTCCTTCCTTCTTTCTTTCAGCTCTGATTTTGATCTTTTAGAGTTGTCTTCTTCTTCTTTACCTGGTTCAAGTTTTCAGCATGTTAGAACCAGGCTTCTTTGTATCTTTGGCTCAGGTTTTGAGCTTGTTAGAGCCATATTTTCTTTGATTCTTTGGTTCATATTTTGAGCATGTTTGAACCATTCCTTTCTATCCTAATCTAATCTATTGATAAGCCAAGATTAAATAGTTTGGAAAATCTTCTTCACTAACCTATCAGCAGCAAATTGAAATCTATCTAGTCATGATTAGGCTATATGACTAAATAGCAGTGCTCTTTCAAGTAGTGGCATTTAGGCTTGCACACTTTTAGACTTTCTTTCTTTTTTGCTATGGGGTTGTACCTTTCTTGTTTTATATCTGCCCTCTTTTCTCTTTTCTATTGTTTTTGTATTTTTTCAATTTTTCTTTCAAAGAAAAAAAAACTAACTAAATGCTCACAAGCTAAGCTTTATTGACATTCCTACCTACCCTAATGTAACTTGTAAATCTCTGATGTTTTATATGCTACAATAGTGCCGGTGCAACCAGCTAAGCAGTAATAAAAAAGGGTAAAAGATCTGACTGCTTGTCACAGAAAACCACAGGGTACTTTGAATGTGGGTCTTCAAAACCAAGGCCACCACAAGTGGTGACCACTCCTGATGTGTCTAGCTCTTGCAAAGGGTCAATGATTGGTAACTTGAGCCAATCAGGGCCTCCATATATTCTGCCACAGGATCAGCCTAAAAAATGATTTAAACTTTCTTCTTTTAGGCCTTCCATTACTAGTAGGCTATTTGCATCCTTGATAGCTTTGATCATTGCACCTTCAGTGTGGTTCTTCGAAGCACAATCATCCGTTTCCTGCACATCAAAAGGTAGTGAAATTTCTTCTTGCTTAGGGGGAGGGAGACTTTCCAAAAACGCTCTAGGGTCCCTGAATTGGTATGACTGATCTTGTGAATTCAACTTTTCAATTTCAGTTTCATATCTTTCAACCACCAAGTCTAGGAAAATTTTCTTAATCTCAGGTTTAGCATTGAATTCTAAGCTGAGAAGGACAACCTTTGGAAGGTCCTCACATTCAATTTCTACCAGGACACTTGATATTTCATAACGAAGCTCTGCTATGAAACTTGACTGCATTTTTGCAAATTGTTCAGAGTCTTCTATTAGTGGAGTGATTTGGCCTTTGCTATGTTGGGATGTAGAGTGGCCCCTATGTTGATTTTAGACTGACAGAAAAGGAAATTTATCTAGATATGAAAATCATTAAAGGAAAAATAGTCTTTAACAAAGAAAACTTAATCCTCAAAGTTTCCTAATAATGGGTGTGCACGATGTTTTAATGGTAGTGTGGGTTGTCACGGTGGAGTCTTTTGTGAAACCAGGGGTAATCAGCAGGCCTACTGATCACCAGTGGAGTCTTTTTTTCTTTTAAGAGTTGTGGAGTCGCCAGGTGGATGATTTTGAATGTTTTGAAGCAGACTGTTGTCCACCATCAGCAATTAACTACCAATCTAATGATGTTTGTGGGTCTTCTGAGGTCTTAGGATGTATAAGATGTAATTCACTTAGAAGTTCCCCATTGGAGTCGTCATTATGTTGGAGTCCTGTGATTTGGAAAATTGGCATACCAAATGACAAGGCAACATCAGAACCACTTTGGAATCCTAGGATCTAGCCCTCCTGGATTCGGAGAGGGATCTCTCCATATGTGTGTTAGAATGATATGCTTTTAAAGCTCATGATATGATATTAGGATAGTTATGAAGTACAAGGGATTTGCTTGTTTGTTTGGTTGGGGATCATTAATTGAGAAGGTCATGTGAAGTGAAGGAGGGGAAAAGTAGAAGGATGTTTCAGCATGGGAAGATAGGTCAAGAAAAAATGTCAATCCATTGGGATATGGAGTCATAAAGGGTTTACTTGCACAACAACTAGTCAAGGGTTTCCATAGGGCAAGTAATCTATATCAAAATATCTCTTTAAGTTGAGTTTGTGGTATGAAACATTAAGAAGTGTGGTGAAAGAAGCAAACATATAAGAAAACAAAGGGCAGCCTAAGATCAGGTAAGGAATTTGAACCTATCCTACTTTCGGCATACTCTCAAGGGTAGAAAACATTTAAGATAAACATAAAAAGTAGACTAAGATCAAGTAAGGACTTTTAACCTATCCTCCTTTCGGCATACTCTTAAGGGAAATCTTCAAAATAGTTGTTTAAGGCTAAACAAGGGACAGGGCTAACCATAAACTTCCTTGACTAGGACTCTACTTAGCATGTAGTGAAAAGATCATTCAAGAACAACATCTCAAGTTCTACTCAGCAAGACATGGCTCACCAACATTCCTTGACTAGTTATACTCTATTGATTCATTCTCAAACACACATTTAGAAGAAAACATAAAGATAAATCTTATCAGTCAGAATTAGGGTACTTTTAGAAGTAAATCCTAATCTATATTTGTTGTTATTTATCAAAGAATATGAACACAGTGGAAACATAAGGAGAATAAAAATTACAGTAAGAATAACATCACCAATGATTTAGATCAGGATCCAGTGAATCTGCTTGTCTATTTGATGTCCAAGACCAGTTACATACTCGATTCCAATGGATTTCTACAGTCTGATACTTATCTTCCCAGCCTACTATATTACAACTACTCAGCAACTCTTACTCAAGCTCCTCATGGAGTCTTTATAGAAGAATGAGGAGGTGGAGTGAAAGAAAGGGTTCATTTGATCATTTAAGACGGAGTAAATGCTTCTCGACCTTCAGGAATTAACATAACCCAAGATAAAGAATATCTGATGTTTTAACTCTATTTAAATAAATGTTTCAACAACTTCTGAGTTACTTTTATTGACCTTTGAGGCTTTTGGTAGTTGGAAATTACTTCTGAGTTGTCTTTAGAAAATATCTCTAACTGTGCATTCAAGTTGTATTATTTTGAGGAAAAATAGGACTGTAGGTGGCATTTTTAGTCTTTGGAGGAGTAAAGGCTTTGGTGATTTGTCTTTCGAAGCCATCTTTCTGTTGATCTGTCTTAAATACTTTAAACACCGATATGAACTTTAATTGTGTTTTAAGGCTGATTATGCATTTTCAGATCATCTCTGGTCTTATACTGTGTCTTTATCTTTTAACTGTGGATTAACTTTAAATATTCATACTTTGCTTTAATCCTTTAATCTTTAATTCTCTTCTATATCTTCACTGTTTGGTCTTCATTTGATTGCTGACAGGTACTTGCGCTGGAGGGCTTTACTGAATGACCAATGTTCATGACGCACTGGCTAAACTTGGAGATTAACTGCCTCTATGTCCCTTTCTGTATTGAATTCGGCCACAGAGGATCGTCATCCTCGACCATATCCCTTTACTGGACTATGGGATAGCTTTCATAGCTTATCTGCCATTAAACCTGCAACAAACCATCAAAATATTATAAAAAACCTGCGAGCGGGGCTATAACTGCTTAAGAGGGCTCGACGGAGGGCGAAAGGGTAGTGTGGAAGGAGGAAAATGCATCAAGGGAGGGTTCCATGGCGGAAGGGCGAAGAAACCGGGGTTCAAAAGGAAATATGGGCACTAAATTGATGATAAGCAATTTTGGGAATACTGCCAATGGTATTCGCGCGAAGGGAGAGTGGTAAGTGGTTTGGGGCTAGATGAACGCGATACGGTCAAGAAGATGACACGTATCATCCAAAAATGGCCTATTTCGTGTTGATATGGAGCGTTGAATCGTTTTGGGTGGACCGAGCGCGAAACTAGTTCTAGACCGTCCGATCTGGGAGATTGACGGTCAAGATTAAATGCAAAGGGAGAAAGGATGGGCGGGAGGAAGAAAGGTGGGATCGGGCGGATGATGTCAGCTATCTTGGCACGTAACGGAAAGCTATTGGGTGGAGTTATAAGAAGAGGATTAATGGGAGCCGTTGGATCATGAGGATCAACGGTCGAGATCTGTTGATGGGGGAGAATGAAAAGAGCGGGGTTGAAATGCAGGAGTAATGTGGGCCGTTAGATGAGGGGAAATTGACGGCTGTGATCGAATCAAGGCTATGTAGATTGGAGATCTAGACAGACGAGAGGAGGAAACGTGCAGGGAGCGATTGCGATGCGCTGATGGAGCGAGAGCCATTGGATCGGGGAAGAGATCAACGATGGAGATGCAATCGGGGTTTCGCATATCGACGGTGAAAAGGGTCAGGGGACAAGGGAACAGGGAACACCCAAGAGTGATGCGCCGATGCGATGAAGTGCTGACGGAGCATGGACTGTTCGATCTGAGAGAGATCAATGGTCAAGATCTTATCGGCGGAGGATTCCATTGGCGGAAAAAGGTTTAGGAATGAAGAAACGGGGATCGCCGATGGAGCGAGAACTGTTAGATCCAGGATATCAACGGCGGAGATTTACTCGGGGGATTGGCCTATCGGCGGAGAAAAGGAATGGGAACGAAGAATTTGAAATCGCCGAAGTGCAATGCGATGGAACGATGCGCAGACTATCCGATCTGGGGAAGAATGAACGGTTCAGATGGAATCGGGACTTCGCATCGGCGGTGAACACTTTTTTAAAGGGAAAAAGGTTGCGGGGACCGGTGAAAAGCCGAAATGCCGATGAGCCAATGGGACGATGGGCCGATGGGCCTAGCGCTTGGTCACAGGGCGCTGTATTATGGCGGAAAAGGGGCTCAGGCTTAAGTGAAAGGGGCTTAAGGCCTTATATTAAAAAATTAAGGTTTTGGACTAAAAAATGAAAGTTTTTGAAGGATTTTGAGGGTTACGATAGGGGGGAAAAAGGGATTAAAACCTTAATAAAATGATTTTACAAGGTTTAAAGGGGAATTTTGAGGAAAATAAAGGGTAAAAATGGGAAAATGGGTGACATGAAGGGAATATTTTGAAATGGAGAAATGGTGGGAATTATAGCTTTGAAGGCAGTTTTCTTTTTGAATCAGCAGGGCTTCTATGAGGAATTTTGAATGAAGATTATCAATGGAATGGATCTTTTGGCCAAGGTACACAGCAAGGCTTCAAGAACTCACAATTTTGCTTAAAACTTGTTTCTTGAAGACTAAAAGACCTGTTTTAGCCATCATCGGTTATGACAAAATTTTATTGATGGCTAACATGTTATAACAGGATCAAGCTGATAAGATGTCTCAAAAAAATAATATCGCAACTTGGGAGAGGAAACACAACTGTAATGGTGTAAGCCTCAACCCAAGGTCTTGGTCGTCGCTTCACTAAAATACATATTTTTGTACATGTGAATGAATGAGTTGTAGTCGAACATGCGGGAAATCGTCTGATTACCAGTAAATAACGAAAATTGTTAACAGACGCGAGGGAAGCCACCGATAATAATGATGTTCCCCAAGATGCATAGTACAATATAGCGAGTGTGAATAAAAGGAGTTGATGTCGAACACTCATAGAATCATTCGATTGGGAGCCAATAATGAGAACCTCCAACCAAACACAAGGTGACCTACCACTGATGTTTGCAAGTACCCGGGTACTGATGTGTTTCTGGATCAACTTCCTAGATAAGATGTTGAAGTCGATAGGAAGAGATCTGTCAAAAGGTAGGCACTAAGGTGTCCTACATCAGTCAACATGAAATGGGAAAATATGATATGTTTTATGGGAATAATCAAGAGAAAATGGGAATAACTGATGACAAATAAGTTCTGGCATATGATGGCTTGGCTGATACAAGGAGAAGTAGAGAGCGGGATCCTCTTGAATAATAGAAGGCACTCTAACAGGGTACCAGGCAGCTTAGGCTTAATGAAAACCAAAGAGTATCAGGATTCACCAATGCAGGAACATTGGCATATGAAAGCTAAACTCATAGATGGTAGGGTTTGGCTAAATGCAAGAGAGTTTTCTGGGAAGTGCCATGTTCAATATTTTGTGCTGCCAAATCGACCTTTAAAATGTAATAGAATAAGTATCCACTTTGTCCAAATTTTTCCTCGTCTAATTAAGTTTAATGAGTCTAGATGGGTAAAATCGGTGATATTTTCATATTTAGAGAGTCTGAAAAACATCGTAAAAGACAACTCCAGCGGGTACCTTTGTGATGTTTGATAATCGGGCACGACGAAGGGAGAATAGTAAGCCGAAACTGTTCATTTCCCGTGAGTTAGTCCATTGAATTCAGAAAAAGGAGAAACCTATGCTCAATGGACATTTGCATCATTTTTTTATCAGTATGAGGAGATGGAGTAAACTCAATGTTCTTCATGAAATTTTAATGAGTCCAACGAAGAAAAACTCAATGCTCTCCGTGAATTTTTAATGAGTCCTATGGAGAAAAACTCGGTTACTTTTTTTGTTTAATGAGCTTTGAAAAATATGGAAAAGAATGGCTCATATTTCTTCGTCATAGTAGTTTAACGAGCCTGACAAAGGCAACTCGGGTTTTTTTATTTTTACGAGCTAGAAAAAGTCCCTAAAAAGAAAGCTTGTAACCGGGTCGAACACGGTCAAATATGCAAAAGAACACTAACAACTCATCAGAGTATCGGTAACATTTTAAAAACCAATAGTTGCGACAAAATATAGCAGGAATTTACCAATTTTAACAGACTATATGAATGAGTCTTACCTCCAGAATGGCTATAAGAAGGCAAAAAACCTTCATTTTCACTGTTTTGAGTGTTGTGATAGAGCTCTGGATCGAAAAAGTGGTGAAACTTCGACTGTCGATTGTGGACGAACCAAGCAAGGGTTTTTGATTTCGCAAGATCCAGGTAGGAGCTTGAACCTTTCTCTATCTTTCCATTGTCATTTTAGTTCTTTTTACTGGCTGAAAATGTGATTTTTAGCAAGTCCTAAATATATTTAGCAGCTAACATGGGTGCCTAGTGTCTGGGCCACGTTAAACGCACTGATTTGCACTAGGGCCCGCGTTAGCCGACATAAACATTTTTTGAACTTGTTTTTCTTAATTCTAAAGTGTTCCAGCTAAAAACTAATCCATTGGAAATGTTGCTTGTGTAGGTGTGAAGCATTTTACCATGAGTATTTGGCACGAAAGAGAGCATGAGTGGGAAGAACGCGAAATGGTTACTTATGTTGCTACTTTGTTGGTTCTCCGCAAATGCAGATTACTGAAGTATGTTCGTTTAGAGCTGATGAGAGGGAAGGAAGACCTTCTGAGACGGATCATCCAGCAGTGGGATGACCAGAAACATGTATTTCACATCAAGGGTAATGAAATATCGATCGAGAAAGATGACATCTACTACTTGACTGGCCTGTCATGCACAGGACCGAGGCCCAATCTGAAAAATTCCAGGGTTGATCCCCACACTACTGCGGATCTAATCTGAACTCACTGCATAAACAATACTATGGCAGTATGTAACCAGGTGCCTATTGCACGGGTGGTAGCGATACCATTGAGGTCTCTCTTGTGGATGATAGCTCACTTGGCAGGAGCCAAGAGTTAGCACGTGGCAACCAAGGCCCAGGTATTGCTGGCACTGGATTGCATGCAACTTTAGGTTTTTGACTGGTGTGAAGGTGTTGTTCGTTGGGATCGAGAATAACTGACAGCATGTAAGACTCGGACCCAAAGAGAGTTTGGGTATGGCACACTGATCGTGTCGTTCATACTAGAGCGGGTGCCCGCAATGAGGCCAAGAATGATCACAGATGCATTGGGACCTCGGGAGCCTAGACAGGCTTGTTGGTCAGCTTTGATACTGTGGACTGGAGAGGTTCCAATCTGTCACTGTTTTGATGACGCATTCTTTGAGTGGCTAGACGACCAGATGCTGATGATTGAAGATTATCCCTATGTAGGGATGAACTACACAGGAGATTCGGAGTTGATACTGCCACCAGGCACTCAGTGGGGTCTAGATGGTAAGTAAGAACTTGATCAGTGATTGAAGTATTTTTTATCTTTTGAATGTTTATGCAACTTTTTTGTTTAATGGGTGAAATGTTTTTTGACATGAAGCTTGTTGCTTGACATAGATGTGGCACCTGTCCGTCCAGCTGGAGTCCTTGCTATGCAAGGCGAAGAATGCAACTACCTGGGGCTGGCGCAGCAGCAGAGGCTGCAGCAGCCGCCGAAGAGGGTGATGACGCACGTCGTTTGCACGAGCTTGCTAGGAACCTTGAGGGTCTAAGCATGGGCGTGCCGCCTCTTCCCATAAGGGAGATCCCAGTTCACCTACAGCAGCACACAGTGGGCATGCTGCCTCTTCCCATAAGGGAGATCCCAGTTCACCTACAGCGGCACACAGTGGGCGTGCCAAGGAGGTTCTTGGTGCGTCTTAGGAGGTTAGCCAAAGTAGTTATCTGCTATTTTGAGTAGCAGGCTCAGGAGGAATAATGGATAGATGTGTAAATGTCAGAGCAAGGCTTAGCAGAGCCAATTTTTTGTAAAACACCCAAGTTTTGAGAAGTTTTTTGATGTAAATTGATTGGACATGACATATATATATACATATACATATTTTGGCCATTTTGATTCTTGTGTTATGAATTTTTATGTATTTTTATGGTAAAAAATATACACTCATGTATGACTCTTTCTATAATAAATGTGCCAAATGCCAATCTAACACATAATTTTCCAATGAATCAGCTAATGTATTAAATTCTCTAGAGATGTGCTCAAATGCAATGGTTTGAAATTGACGTTCTAGAAGTCGTACCCTTAAGTAATAATGTAATAAGACTGGATGATGGATGTAATAACAATTTTTTAACTGCATAACGACAAATTGGGAATCTAACCTGACCACCATATTGGAGATGCCGCGAGATGTAGCTTCCTTGAGGAGTTGTATCACCGACATGTACTCAACAATATTGTTGGTGGCATTGCCCAGGAAAATTCCCCCAGAACCAAGGAGCTCTGAATCAGGTGTGTAGAGAACCCAAGCAGCTGACGCAATGTGCTGAGTATGACGAATGGCACCATCCGCGTATCCAACGTATGATAAGGATGACGAAGGCATCTGTGTAAAATAAAAAGTGTTTATAAGAAAAACACTCAAAAACCAAAAATATCCAGACACATAAAACAAAGACAAAAATGATATACATAAAATTACAAAGCATATGCCTAGTGGAACACTAGGCGAAATACTTCTTCAGATAGAGCCCGTTGCGGGGCTCCACGAGTGGAATTCCGTTACAGTCCTGAAGATCATAAGCTCCTTTTGATGGGACTTTTGTGATGACATAAGGACCAAGCCATAATGGTTGGAGTGTTTTTGTCTCCAAGAGGTTGTGTCTCTGATCATAGAGTAGAACGAGATCACCCTCTTGGAAAGAATGAGGCTTAACAGATTTGTCGTATTGAGGCTTTACTTGGCGCTTGTGAGTTTCGAGTGCCAACATGGCATCTCGACGAGTTTCGTTCAATTGATCAAGCGAGAGCAAGCGCTCTTCTTCGGCAGTGGTGTCGGGTAGGAGTTCAAAAACGAGCTTGAGTGATGGAATGTCACACTCGATTGGGAGTACTGCTTCCAGGCCGAATGCAAGCTAGAATGGTGTGAATCCTGTAGCAGTTTTTACTGACATTCGGTATGCCCATAACATGGAATATAACTTCTGATGCCAGGTGGTTTTATGGTTGCCGACTAACTAATGAATCATGGTTTTGAGGACGCCATTTACGACTTCGACTTGACGATTCATTTGTGGATAGTAGGACGAAGACTGATCTTGTCGAAAACCTCGCATGAAAGTTAATTTCGTCATCATATGGTTCTGAAAAAGTGACCCATGATCTGTGATGATTGAGAGGGGCACGCCGAAACGACAGATGACCTGATTGAACAGGAATAGAGGGACGGTTTCTCCATCGGCCTTAAAAGTGGGAATTTATTCTGCCCATTTTGTGAAGTAGTCGACTGCAACTAAAATGTAGTTGTGTCCATCCATAGAAGTAGGATTGCATGTAACGAAGTCTATTCCCCATTTAGAAAAAGGACCAACAAAGACAACCAGATGAAGAGCGACGAGGTGGGTGTGCATTTTCTTCATGAAAATCTCGTATGGATGGCACTTCTGGACCATTGCGATGTAGTCTTTAAACAAAGTGGGCCAATAGTATCCTGCACGCAAGATTTTCTGGGCAGTAGCTATGCCAGAAAGATGACCACCGCATGCCCCTGCATGACAGTCATTTAAAATGTGTTTCGTCTCATTAAGAGTGAGACAACACTGAAGAATAGTATCGACACCATGACGATATAGAGTATCATTTATCACGAGGTAGTGTTTCACTTGGTGACGAATACGACGATGATCGTGTGATGTGAGAGTTGGGTGGAAACATTGAGTTTGGAGGTAGACCAAAATGTCTCCATACCAAGGATCAGAAGAATCGACTAGGTAGACAGATTCATCAGGAAATGGATCATGAGCTACATCTTTCGGGTCAATTCTAGGAAAGTCCGACAGTAATTCGGCGAAGACTAGAGATTTTTTTTCTTTGGCAGCAGTGAAAACCAAATCAAATTGTTGGAGGATTACAATCCATTTGGAATATTTTCCTCCAATAAATTTTTGAGACAGGATGTGTTGCATGGGATTCTCCAAAGCAATTACAGTAGTCTGCCGCAGCAATATATAGTGTTAGAGGCGGGTGACAGCAAACACCATCGCGAGAGATAGTTTTTCCACATGTGAATATCGTAGTTCGTGTCCAATGATATATTTTGAAAAATAATATATCATATGTTCACTATCGTCATCGTGAACTTGAAATAAAACCATCCCTAACGAGGATGGTGAGGTTGCTAGGTAGAGGAGAAAGTCACGCGAGTAGTTGGGGGCAGTAAGAAGTGGGGAAGAAATGAGTGGTCATTTCAAGGCATCAAACAACAGTTGAGCTTGGTCATCCCACAAATATAGTGTTTCTTTCTTAAGTAAGCACATAAAGCCTTTCGTCATCTCGGCATAGTTTACGATGAAACGACATAAAAATTTTGCCTTCCCTTGCAAATGTTGGAGTTTCAGAATATATTGTGGTGTAGGTAATTCAATGCTTGCCTTAACCTTATTGGGATCAACCCTAATCCTTCGCTTGGAAACAATAAAGCTTAGAAGGCATCCAGACTCGACAAAAAATACACACTTATGCGGATTCAGACGTATATTGTAGAACCTACATCGAGTGAAGATTTGTTTCAGATGCGCAAGGTGGTGGGTTCGCTTCTTGGAGTGAGTCGAATGGTCATCCAAGTAAGCTTGTACAATGTGCCGAATATCGTAAAAGGCATAGTCCATAGCCCTTTGAAACATTGCTCCTGGATTCTTCAGACTGAATGGGAGTTTATGATGCGAAAATGTGCCCCAACGACAAATGAAGGCGATTTTATACTTTTTTAATCGCAATCTGGTTATAGCACGAGAAGCCATCGATAAAGGAGAAAGATTCACATCCGGCGCAATCATCGAGAATCTGGTCTATAAATGGTGTAGGATAATTGTCTTTTGGACAAGTGGCGTTCAGATCATGATAATCAACACAGACCCGAATGGTGTCTTGTTTTTTCTCTATGGGAACTGGATTGGAAACCCATTCCGTCAAAGGAACGGGATAGATGAAACCAACGTGTAAGATTTTTTCGACTTTAGTGTTAATGGCGGCTGCTTTGCAAGGGTGGACTGGTCGGAGTCTTTTCCAGACAGGCTTGGCATTGTCATAAAATTTGATTTCGTGCTCAACAATAGACGGATCTATGCCGGGAATTTCGTCGTAGGACCAAGAAAACACATTGTGGAATTATTTAAAAAGGGATGTGAAGCATGCAATTTCCCTGGGATTGCAATCAACTCCAATCTGAATGTTTTCCATGATACCAGTATTGACTGAGATATCTATGAGCATAGTCTTGGAAAGATTTCCCATGTTCCCTTCCGAATCGATAGTTTGAACAGTCATGTAAGTGGAGGGAACGATCTCAAGTGAGTCAAAAGATGGGATTTGTGTAGTGATCGCGTCCGAATCGAACATCAAAACACGATGATGGAACTCTCCCCAAGGTAGTTCTTCTAGAGACATGACCTCTTGAATAGCTTTGTCCGTAGGTAGGACTTCATCGAGGAGATCCTTAGAAAGAACCATGATGGGCAGGATG
Organism: Pinus albicaulis; assembly: GCA_034641835.2. NCBI lineage: Eukaryota > Viridiplantae > Streptophyta > Pinopsida > Pinales > Pinaceae > Pinus > Pinus albicaulis. The sequence continues at coordinate 1,612,680,167 of CM076579.1, forward strand.
GTGGTACCATTGGTCGAAAACAAAGGAGTGGAGGGTTCAGATGTGATTTGGATGGCTTGATAAGCCAACTCTGCCAGTGATAGCAGTGTCTGATCTCCGTAGGAATCAATGTCTGAAGGCGCCGGTAGGATCCATAGATTGATAGAGCCATCTGAAATGGTGGATATCATTGCAATCATATGTGGAACCTCAGGAGGCGGAATAGGAAAACAACCCATCAGGGAATATGCCTTCAGAAGATCGGTACCAACGCTGACGTATGAGTTAGGAATGTCTCCTACTAAGGGTACGGTGCTACTTAGTAATGCAGAATAATCGAGGGTGCAAAAGGATAACTAATCCACTATGACTATTTTCCCATCCAGTGGAAAGAGGATGAGTCGGAAGACCAAAGAGACAATGACAGTCATTGTGTAAGACCAACTGCAACCCAGCGACAGATTATAGTCGAGATGGCGATCTACAACTTCTATGTCCACCATTATCGTTTTCCCACTAAGCGAAATGGGAAAGCTAGCAAGGTAGCCTTTTGGGAGGAAAGTGTGGCCATCGAAAGCTTTAAGGGAATTCGACGTCGGAGACAAAGTAGGAGAACCCAAAGCGAGCCAACATGCAGTTGACATAACGTAGGTCGAAGCACCTTCGTCTATAACAGTGTGATGGATTGGTCTCCCTTTCAACACAACTTGCACCTAGAACGCAAGTTTGTGTGAGAGGTGAGGTTAAGATTTCTCCATGTAGAAGATGTCTAGCATAGAATCCTAGGGGTCGATTCCACCAATGGCCGAAAGCAGAGATTTCTTTGCGCTGGGCAGGTTTGAAATACTTTGAGTGCAAACATGGTTGACAGTGCTTGCACCAAATATTCTACAATATTGTAGTTTTGGGCAGCACGTGCAGAGGTGTTATGAGTCGTGCGTCGAAGTGTCCCTTTGGGGGGACGAATTGCAGGGTCAGTAGCAAGCCTTTCGATATGAAAATCGTTGGGCAGTAGTGGATTCGAACTGGTATCAGGTTCTTGAGAATCAATGACATGATTTCCATAAAGTTTGGATCGTGTTTCGAGTTCAACACTTTCTACACCATAACTGACGGATGATCCTTCACCGAAAGGATGGGTACCACCGTTGCCCCTTTGCGGGGGTTGTTGTGGGGTTGCAACCATGTGTTGCTATTTCTGATGTGGATTAGGGAAGGGATTATGCAGAACGGTAGGTGTCCTCCCAGAGTCCTTGTTTGTGATAAAATCTGTGCATTCCTGCAACTGAGGAAATTTGTATGTCAAGTGGTCCTCCACACAGATTCTGCAAGGAAATTTCATGGGTTTATCCTTTTCTTTTCCATTCTTAACAACGTTTTTTTGATTGGGATTATTTTGAGTAGCAGACTTCTCTTCAGAAAAAGAGGTCTTTTTCTTATTCTTCTTGTTCTTACCGCTAGGTTTTTGTGTAAAGTGCACAGAATTTACCTCAGCGGTAGGAAGAGTAGTCGATTGGTTAGGGGCAGTGGCAGCCGAAGAAAGCTGGGAGGTTTTCCCACTAGGCTGTTTTATGGCTATGCCAGAGATTGCACCAACGAGGCCGTCGGCATGCGCTCTGGGTTTCTGAGCAGTGGAAGGATTCTGATTGCCAGGGGAATGGGGGAGTAAATCATATAGCGTGCTAGATTGCGAATAGATAAGATCTAAATGATGTGCATGACGAATTGATTGGTCTTCCGTGACCACACCGGACAAACAAACGTCCTTAGCTAAGGGTGGTAAAAGTGACTTACAAAGCCAGTTGGATAAGAGATGATACGGGATTGGCGCTTTGACGAGTCTCTGCCTACATCTCCATTCATAAATGTGATCAGAGAAGTGGGTGGTGGTTTCTTGACGTAGCGAGGTTAAGAGTTCCGTGTCGGTTTCGTATCTAATAGGTAATTGGAAGTTCTTAAGAAATTCCGTAGCTAAGGTGCCAAAAGTGTTAACAGCCCCACGTGGTAACTTAATGTACCATTTGGCAGCGTTGCCTCTGAGAGTGTGGGGGAAAAGTTGAAGCCGAATACTATCATCCACCATGGAGTTAGAAACAGACCATAGATGAAAGGTGGTGACGTGTGTAGTCAGATCGTCCCCTTGTTTCTTGTTGAATTTAGGGATGTTAGATAGAATCTTGTGCGGTAATGGAGGCCAGAGTGGGTTGTGGTTGATGGGATCATTGGTCAGTTTGTAGATGTCGGGGATGTCTAGAGCAGCCAAAAATGGAAATTGTGTGTTTGCGCCTGGATCTTGCCAAGGAAGTATTGGCTGACCATTCGGACTGTAGGGTCCGCCCATCAATGTGTTACCAATGGGATAGGTAGGAATTTGTTGATAGAAGTTTCCTGTGGGTGGGGGTGTAGGGGTGTATGGTTATTGTCCGCAGGGTATGTTGTACCGAGGGGCAAACTGTTGATTGCCACCAGTGTAAAAGTTGCCCCCTTGGCCCAAATTTATTTTGGGGTTGGTTTTCCCATATGGACATGATAGAGTTAGCCAAATGCATACTGATATTTCAATAGTTAAGCATCAGCATAGACCCTACACTGGAAGTTTGACCACTAAAAGGAAAAACGTTATCAATAGGATGTCCTATTCGTCCCAATGACTGTAGGGGTACCGAAGTGCCCCCCAGCATATATGTGTTGGTGACACTACCCCCTGGCATGGTGGCCAAGGAGTTTGAACTCAGCAAAGGGTTCCAACCGAAAGGGTTGCTAAAAGGAACTGAAGTAGCCCACTAGCGGGAGCAGAAACCATGGGTCTTGGTGCAGCCACAATAGGAGTAGATCTTGAAGGATTCGGCGGTCCGCTGATAGTTGTGGTGACTGGATCGCTGGGACCGGGTATAGCCTGGCTACTGGGGTTGCAAATAATTGGCGTAGAATTGACAACTAGCGAGGAAGATGGTGGTGGACCAGAGTTGGTTACCATTGGCATCGACCCCATGGGCACTGGTTGTGAAACGAATGTTGGTGCAACCGAAGACATATCTTGGCCTGGTGTAACCTGAACTAACACTGGCCCCAACGAGTCAGTGAGAGGAGGATTGCAAGGAGGTACGACTCCTTCCGTAAAAAGATCCTATGGAAACTCCGCATGATACGGGGCTATGTGAAAATCAGGGTTGTCATTGGAGACTTCTCTTCCGAAGAAGGCACTGGCTCACCGAGACTCGACTCCTCCTCCGGTGTCAATGGAGGAAGACCTCACTGTCGTCGAGACAAACGGTGAGGGTCGAAGGACACCACAGTGACTTATTTAATTTTAAAAAATTTTAATTATTTGTGATGTATTATAAAGTCTCAGTGATAGTAACCACACACCTAAAAAAGAAAAAATAAAAAAGGACTTCTAAAATCAATCAACAAGCAGCCCGAATAGGGTGGCCCCGTTTGAGTACTATCATTTGCTGGAGATAAAAACCAGTATCACAATAGCATATAGAGAGGGTTGGTCATAAAAAAAGTTACGGTTACTCTAGAGCTTCGCTTGAACCTCAGACAATAGGTGTAAGCACTCTCGTGAAGACGAGTACCCTCCCAAAGACCGTAGATAGAGTAGGTCCTTCTATTTTAGGTACCAAGACAATTCATCCCAGTCACCTCGTGCAAGTCCCTAAAAATTATAGCAACTAAAGATACCTAAAATCACAGACATCATTAGGAGGGTCACGGTCGTAGACAACATGCTATATGGGCATAACACCTAGATCCCTGATCTAGTTTCGACATCCCCGAAGGGAACCCCAATATATAGCATGTTCACTGAATGCACTCGAAGGTGGGCTACCTTCTCATGCACCCTGGTGTTGTCTCGCGCTTAACTTCGGTGGTAGTGGAGTGGTCCCGATAATATGAGTGCAGTAGGATTTCACTTTTTAATGACTCTAGTTTCAAGTTTTGAGATCTTGGGTGACTTTCTCACTTCTCCTACCCCAAGATCCTATCCTGAACTAATGTTGGTGTGAGCTCAGAAAAATTTATATGATTAATTTTATTATTTCTTGATTCTTAGTGTACTTGATTATTAGTCTTGCGGAGGGGGAGTGGAAATTTTAAATGTGATGAGACTCTGACTCAAAAACCATGCAAAAACATGCTCTAAATATTCAGTTCAATGAAAATTTTATTCTACAAGGATAGATTCTTTCAACATCCGTGCACCAAAAATTCAAATAACACAGTTCAACTTTAAAGATTCAGACATCTATCTATCTTCTCTTAACAACTTTTTAACCAAATTTTTTCAGAATTAATTCAGCTAAGTTAAGAAAATTTTAAAAAAAAATTCTTCTTCAAAAAGTAGATGCTAACATTAACTTTTTAAACAAGAACTAAAGAAAAAAATGCTAACTAGTAATCAAGCATAGGGATCCAGAAAAAGAAGCTGATCTGGTGGCCAAACTCCACAGCTAAAGGGAAACACAACAGAGGTGTAAACAACAGATTTTGGCTAGGTAACGCTGGCAAGAAGAGGCTACAGAGTGTTAATATTGAGACTAACGCAATGTATCTAAGCATAAGTAGCATTATAACACACTGAAAAACTCTCAGAGGGAGCGTTACTCAGGGTAAAGTTGCACATATAGCTGAGTAGGGTCTAGTCTAGACTATGTGAGCTTTTGAGATGATTACTAAGCATATAAACTGGTTGGAAGGATATGTGAAAAGAGGAAAAGAGGTAAAGTCATAGGAACAACCCAGAAACTTGGGGTTTACTTCCCAGCGGAGTCGCCATTTCTACTATAGGGTAATATGCTTGGGTGGTGGTTATTGGGTATCCCTCTCAGGGCTTTCTGGTGCCTGAGGTGGACTGTAAGATTAGCTGTAAAGTTCCAAAGGTACTGAGCAGCGAAGTAGAAGTCCTTCATCACCGGTTCCAAATCTAGATCTTGCAACCAATCAAAGCACCCATGTAATCTCTACAAAAGTATAGCTTTCTATCAATTAAACTAGCATATAAGAAACATAAAATAATGTAGATCTAAGCCACTCATATCATGCTACATAGACGATTGAACAATAACTGTGACACTGATGCATCGAGTGGACAAAACATATACAGTTCTATTGATTTATGAAAAGGAGGATTACAACCATCAGTTGCACCAAGCCCTCCTCAATCTTCCAATTTCTCTCTCTCTTTCTCTATCTCCGAGTGTGATGATGCTCAAGGCAGAAAGTTCTCAATGAACTTCGTCAATCTTCAAGTCTCACACTACAACAATGAAATTATGCTCCACATATATATAATCAAACCTTCGACCTTAGACCAAGATTCCACAACTCCAATTTATAGGAGATGGATAGGACAAACCTTGCCAACTCTTTCAACCATTTCAAATCGGGAAAGATCTAGATGTGTACTTTCTTTTCCTTGATTTTTCCTTCCATAGGAGTTCAGTTGTGTTTGGAAATTTCTAATAAAAGGTTTGTGCCATTTAGTTTCTATTTCGAATTGACTCTTTCTAATAGAAATATGGAAATGGCAGTGAATTTTTTGCAAGATATTTCCCTTTTCACATTCAAACACGGATAACGCTAACCCTTAGGCAAGGCAAAGCATTACCCTAGGCATTAACGCTCCCTTTGCATGGCTCAGGTGCGTTATAACTCTGCCTAGTTGTTTTTGGGGTGCGTTACCTTGGCAAAAATGGGTCTTGTCTAGGTCATTTTCTTCTTTCCATGTTACCTTCTCTTCTAAACCGATGAGGAGGTAATTTACCTTATAACACGGGCATATGAATGAAGAAATATTTTCCCTGGGATATGACATTATCTTCACCCTTCAATGAGGTGAGCACAAAGGGTTGAGAGTTTCATATTCCTCACCTTGGCGACTCCACTGTAAAATAGTCCTAATCAGAAGTAGTCATGGCTTTCACTAGGCCTCACACTAGATTCAGATCCATCATCCACCTCCACCTCTAAATTAAATGGCGGTGCCGAGTTTCCTTTTGAACAGGTATGCCCCCTTGGCCCTCCCTTAGCCTCTAAATGATATGCCACAAGATTATTTAAAGCTCCTGCCTCGGTTCATCGAGGAAGATAGTAATTCTGTGCAGATACATATTGAAAGCTTCTGCGCCTTTGCCAAGAATGTAAATGTAGAGCGCTTAGATGTGGTGTTAAGGCTTTTCGTCCAATATTTGGATGGGGAAGCCATGAAATGGTTCAAATATCTTGCTAATCATACGATCACCACTTGGGAAGAAATGGAGAATTCCTTCACACTAAAATGGGGAGAAAAGAGGGATCATGGATATTTCCTCATAGAGTTCAATGTTCTCAAGAAGAGACACAATGAGGATGTAACATAATTTATAAAGAGGTTCAATAAGCTTTATAATAATCTTCCTACTGAAATAAAGCCTCCCCAAACAACTGCTAAGGTGGTTTTCGTAGGAGCTTTTGAACCAAAGTTTGGGTTCACCTTAAGAGAAAGAAGATCCACATCTATGGATCAGATCCAGACTGATGCGTTGGAGGTAGAAGCAAACTTTTCTTCTACTGGTAAGTTCAAGGGGAAGATCAAACATGAAGCTAGAAGAAAGAAGGGAGAGGAGGCTTCTACCTCAAATAAGGAGAGGGAATCACAAGAGTATAGACTTGAAGAAATGAACAAGTTGATCAAGAACCTCTCAAATAAGCTAGTGAAGCTTGAATTGGAGGCCAAGAATTCCCCTCCTCGTCCTAATAAAATGATCCTAAACCGGGGGTTTAATCCCCAATACCAGAAGCCCCCTCTACAGCCGTTGCAGCGAGAAATGAAAGAGCAGCAAGATCATATCCAACCTCTTCTATACCTGGAAGGGGAAATGGAGGGACAGGTTGAGGAAGTCACATACAGTCAAGAAGATAAATTCCTCGCTTACTCAGAGGATGAAGAAGGTGAACTCACCCTGCAAGAAGGGCAAGAAGAGAAGGAAGTACCCCTAGTGGATCGAGATATTGACAATTACTGCAGGCAGTTCGTGAATTTCATGTAGGCTCAACTCCACAAGAAGTATGACCTCAGGTCCTCCAGAAATAGAATCTGAGGGCAAGAACGAAATGAAGAGTCTATATCAAGAGAACATACCCCTCCTAGTCCTGCTAGTAAAGGAAAGAAGCTATTGGAAGAATCAACCCCTCATATGGCCACTACATCCCCTTCCACAAAGAAAGAAGTTGATCCTCTCGAAGATAAGAATCCCTCATATATACCCTTGAAACCACCTGATCCTCCTGAAGAGAAGTTCGAAGAAGCCATTACAGAAACAGGGCCCACTCCCTTTAATCTCCAAGAAGAACGATCCATTGTGGTTCTTGGACTGCATGTGGAAAACCAGCCCCTCGCCTATTCTGAAGAAGAGAGAGGTGAGCTTACCAGCCATGAAGAAGAAGAAGAGCTGGAGTATTTCCCAGAGGACAAAAATAAATATCAACAACAATATGGTGATCTAGAAGCAGGGGCAGTATAGCTTAATATTCTAGATCCACAACAACACCTTCAACCAAATGTGTTGCATTCAGAGATTGAACACAAATCAAGTGTACCCAATGAAAGCCAAGAAAGTTCGCCAAAAGAAGACCAATTAGGTTTGTTCATTGAAGATCACTCAAATATTCCTTCTGAGTGTGCAGATTGTTAGCCACCTATAAAATTTGTTATACCAAAAGGTGGCTAAATCATTTTTGGAGCCTTCAAGGAACAAATTTTATTGCAAAAACTGTTGGCTCTTGAAGACTCTTAAAGGCCTCATGCCTCTGTCCAAAATTTTCTCTACTGTTCCCATTTTATACTCTGGAATTCTGCTGATTTCATGAGAGACTGTTGTAAAACACTATTTTCCCCTTCCTTCCACTTCCAAAACTAACCTCATTTTCCCCTTTCCCTTCATCAAAATCCCTTTGATAAGGTTCAAGACCGTTGCTTTATCGAAACCCACAAACCTCTGAAAAACATCAAGATTGCATAAAAATCATTTTTTTATATTATAGACTTAAGCCCCTTGGGCTAAGTCTTTAACCCTTCCCCTCCATACGCCCTGGTGCTGGAACTAGGCGTTAAGCCATTCGAGCGCCTATCGCATCGCAAAGAGCTGAGCGCATAAATCTTCTGCGATGATAAAAGCTCCGATGTCGATTAGCCCTGTGCATAAAATCTTCGGTCATGTTGCTTTCCATAGAACCCACGGCCCCGCTGACAGGCGCCGAACCGTATTACAAATATATTTTCCGCCCCCAAAGCTTAAACCTTTGTTATATTAAATTTGTGGGTTTTAAATATTTTCGGTCCTTAACTATTCAAAACCGGGTGGGTTGATCACACCACTTTTGAGAGGAAAGCGGTTTTTCCCAATCGGCAGTGATCAACGCCGCTGGCCGACACGTGGCTTGGGCGGTATGGCTATACCATTTTCCCCGGATGTTAAAGGTCGGAGGTGGAGTGAGCACGATATCGATGCGTGCCGTCCGATCTAAGGCCACTCATCGGATGGTGATCGCGCTCTGAAGAAGCCCGTGCGATAAGCGAAGGTACGGCGTTGTCATGAAAGAATCTCCGTCGTTGATCTGATCTGCAGATCGACGACCCACGCTCGATCGCCCCGGTCCCCTCATCCACAGCGGCGGTCGGTGGTCCCAGCACCTCATCAGCGTCCACGCGATAGAAATTAATGGGGACGAGTCTTCATTATTTCTGCGCACAGCCAGCAAGCCTATTTTGTGACCCAAAATAATTATACTGTGGTTTGATTAAAGGTTTTGAAGTTCGGGCATGTTTTATAAGGTTTTTCGATACCCGATCTCCACCGTTGATCGCGTGGGCCGATCTCATCCGAAGGCCCACGTTCGTCCCGAGCTTCCCACTCATTTTTCAACCACTTTTCGTCGAAACAAAGGTTTTAGACGTGTTTCTCTGCTTTTTATTTTATTTTTACGAATAATGTGACCCCTCCACGTTATTTATTCATTTCCACTCCCAACCGTCGAACTCTGCACAATCGACGACTCCGATTTAAATTCTTCTTCCGCCTTCCCTTTGACCTCCTCTAATCAATCTCGACCATTGGATGATGCCATCCAACAACCATGCTATCTCCACATGCCTTCAAAAGAAGTAAACCTATATATGCAGGATTTCATAATGTTTTTTGTATTTTGCAGGGTTTAAATGGTTTTTCCACCATGCTGAAGAAAACTCAAAGGCTGAGGGTGACGATCCTCCTGCTTTCAATTCATCAAAGAGGATCATTCACAGGGTTTAAACTCTACGTTTCATTGGTGTTTCATGAGGCATTGATGCCATATCACCCCTGCGCAGCCCTACACACCAACAAACACAGTGAATCAGGCACAAATCAAAGAATATCAGTGTCGAAGATAGGAACACACCAGAACAGAAGATTGAAGACAGATCTATGGGGATTACGTCTAATATGGTTTATCAAAAGCCTAATCCCCAATTAAGACACAGTTTAAAGTTAAATCATAAAGGTTCATCAGACAGAAAGCCTCCACCGCCACATCTGAGGCAAATTGATTCCTCCCAGCTACCACAGTGCCACCTGTGCCTCAAAGCATTCAAACAGAGGCCGAAGTTATTGATCAAGATCAGGTATTTGCCTCAACACAGCCAGAGAGTTACTTCTGCAAATAAACTTAATGACAAAATATCAGCAGAGTTACTTTAACACAACACATAACCTCAAAAGTCAAAAAAGAGCTCCCACCGAGCTTAAATCTTAATGTAAATGATTTAATACAGAGGACACCTATGTAAGCTTCTTCATCGAGCCCCCCAAGGCCGAGAAGCCATTAAATCTGTATTAATTATCTTTGGATATCTTTTATTAGATCTCACCTCCTCATTCTTCTATAAATATTACAGAAGAAGATGAGAGAGGGGTTGGTTGATTTGGCTACGAAACATTGAAATGTAATTGAGCTTGAGACATATATCTGTAAATAGTGTTCACTGGCTCTTAGAGCTCTGCTTGTAATAGATAAGTTATTCTGGGAAGTGTAGATGATTGCTAAACTAAAGCATTGGACTTAAAGCTGTAACTGGTTTGGAGCATCAATACAAGTTGATTTATGGGATCCTGGTCTATGTAGACGGTGATGTTTTTCTCATTGTAACTTGTTATTTTGTTTCTGTTTTCACTTTGTTTCATCTTCTCTTATAAAGAACAGAATGCATGGAGTTAGGACCTACTGTATATCAGTACCCTTATCTAACTGAAAATCTTTATCTAAATGTTTTCTTCCAATCTGTGTTATTCAGGAATGATTTAATTTGGTTTAAGCATAGGAATGCTGGCCTTCCCTCGTCTTATTTTTTTAGCCTAATATTGTTCTTGGATGTTAATTTCATTTCATGTTAAGTAGAGATGAAATAAGGAAGATATGGTTTGTCCTGGTCCTATATTTATCCCCAAAGACTGTATGAATGTTTCCCTTGGAATGTGTTAAAAGCTGGCTAGTTTAGAAGTACTTACCAGATCTTAGACCATCCGTTGTTATCATTTGTGTTTCCCTCTGTTTTTGTATGTTTTCTATTGAAAGTGTATTAAAGGCTGGCTAGTTTAAAAGTACTTACCAGATCCTAGTTCACTTTCATGTCTTTCTTAAATGTTTTTCAAAGGCTGGCTAGTTTCAAAGTACTTACCAGATTCTAGGCTACTCTTTGTTCTTCATCTGTTTAATTCCCCTTCTTTTTGTATCATTTCATTCCATAAATCAAATTTCGAAGAGATCCTTAGACATAGATGACTTGCCCCATGGACCACTCTTGCCTCTTTCTGTTTCAATTAAACCCTATTATGACTTCATAGCTCAATGGACTAAATCCTGCAATTATCTATCTTCCGGGCCAAAGTTTGTTCTATTTGCTTGCAACTTGTCACCTTTGAAACTCTTTGCACTTAGAACTTTCCACCTAAAACAGTAATCATGCTCAACCATAAAAAAACAAAAAAAATACTCAGCCTTCATAACTAGCCTAATATCATTAACCAAACTTCAAAGACAAATCCATCTTTGCACTTATTGGAGAGATCCCTCTCCAGATTCAGGAGGGCTAGATCCTAGAATCCCAAAGTGGTTGAAATGATGTTTCTCCCTGCGATCAGACTTTGCCAATATTGCTGATTACAAGGAGCTAACATTTCTGGCGACTCCGCTGGGGAACAAACCTAATTAGAATCTCGGTTTCCCCTTAAAATTTCATACAAATATTCTTTAGTGAGTAAGAAGGAGCCTTTTCAAGCACTACCAAGAAATGGTAATCATGATGAAGCTTGTTTGAATCAGTGACAAAATAGGTAAACCCTAGGATTCTCATAAAACTTCATCTAACCTTGAAATACCAGCTGACTTAGCCATAAGAGTGGATTGTCTTTGTCTCATAACCATAGCTAATTTTTGAAACAAAGTTAGGACATTCTTAGAAACCACACAACTGAAAAAGAACTCGGAAAACCCAAAAATATTTCAGATTGGTATCAAATAAACATGGTGGTGGACCATAAAACCTTTTACCTCCTTAGGAGCTAAAAACTTCCACTTGGCGACTCCACAATCCTGAACAGACCTAAAGACTCCACTGGGAAGAACCCTTATAATTGTAATATCATTCAAACTTAGTTAGAGGACTGTAGGATTAAAATTTATGCAAACATATTAGTTGACCTTTTAAAGACTGTCGTACCTGGTTGAACTTTTCTTGTTTATTTGGGTCTAAAAACACAACATAGTGGCTCCTAGAAAGATTCACACTAGATCCTACCCTGACCCTAATCCACCTGAGATAGTTGATAACCCAGAAAGTATCCTTAGGAAGTCTCCTAGGATTAAATTCTCAAATGTTTTCAGATCACCCTTGAGAGCTAATTCAGTTCCTGAAAATCTTTCAGCTCTGCAACAGTCACAAGTTGACTTAGTAAATCCCTTTAGAACTAGGTCTCTTGATGATTTAGATCAGTTAGATTCTGAGTCTTCAATTTTATCTCCTGAAACAAGTGAACATCCTGGTAGTAGAGAAACAACACCTCCTGATTTACATTTCTTTCACAACTTAGGTGTCTCTCATCCAAGATCAGCTTAGCAATCTACTTCTGGTCCATCCACTTCGGCTCACCCTACATCCACTGTCCAAACCACTCCACTTCAGCTCACATTCCCTTTTGTTAATCCACCTCTTGTGAATCCACCCCCACCACATATCATGGAAACATGGTATGCTCCCTTAGTCCTTCCTGTACCATTAGTCAATCTTCCACAGTACTATCAGTCCAAAATTCCATTATATGATGCTAGCAATGCTACAACTGCATCACAACACGTGGATAAGATGAATGACTACTTCGATAGAAATGAAATTGATGATGATTCTGTCAAGCTTAGATTATTTTCTCAGAGCTTGGGGGGGGAAGTAAGAAAATTGTTTAAAGGCTTAACCCCCCATAGTATCAATGATCTCCAAGCTTTCCATCAGACATTCTTAAACAAATGGGAAGTAAAGAAGAATCCTCTCCAAGTCCTTTCTGATTACAAGAATCTCCATAGAAACACCGGGGAAAGTGTACAAGCTTATTGTACCAGATTTAATAGTGTATATAATGCACTTTCCCCATATCTAAAACCTCCAAAAGGCTCAGCTTTAAACAATTTTCCTGAAGGGTTTGACCCTGAGATGGCCTATCAACTGAGAGAGAGAGATCCTGCAACTCTTGAAGAGATGCAAAAAGGTGCTCTTTCTGTGGAATTCAACTTGATGGAGAAGAGAGCAAGAATGAAAAATGAAAAGAGAGTGTCATTTAGAGAGGAGTCTACACCCTCTACTTCCAACTCAAAGATGGAGAGAATTATGGAGGATATAATGAAAGAGATGAGCATAATTAAGAGAGCACAAGCAAGCCAAAACCAAAATTCTCCTCAAAATAGGAACCAGAACCAGAATCAGAATTTTAGAAGGAACCAACCTCCAAATATACCTAGGGAAGATGATCAACAGATCACTCCTCCCTTTCATCAAAACTATTTAAGTGAGGTTGAGGAAACAGATGAGGTAACAGAGGAAGATGATATCAACATGCTGGGGGTAGATGATGATGACTTTGAGATTCATTACGATAGAAAACAAGGTCTTTATACACCTTATGATGAAAAAAGAGATGATGATAAAAGTTATTATGAGAACATGGAAAATGTCATCATAGAGTCTCAAAAAGAATATTACCTTAGAAGCAAAACTATTCACAAAACTCCCAACACCAAAACCTCTGAAAAATCTTCACAAAACAGCATTACAACCAAGCCTAAAGTTGTCAAACAGAAGGACAAAACAATGACTGTTAATTTTGATAAAGGTAGAGAGAAAGGCACTCAAAACAATGAAAAATAGAGTGCAGACCTTAGTAGTACTAACACTTCAGCTAGTACTCATGTTAAAACCATTTTTTCAAATGTAAATAAAACAAATCAACAAGTTGATGTTGTTGATAGACTAGCAACTAGTAAGGCTGAAACAAGTTTGTCGAAGAACCAAATTCCTTTCAGCCTAGAGCAGGAAATTTCAAAGATCAAAATCTCTGTCCCCTGACTGAGTTAGCTGCCCAGAATGTATATAGGACCCAAATTTTGAAGGCTTTAAACATTGAAGAGAATAATGACACACTCAATCTTAATGATGACCAGCCAGAGCTTGTTTCTGGTCCTAAGATTGAAGGTAGATATCAAGAAGGACCTGTTCCTCCCTTTTATATAAGTTTAAATGTTCATGACAAAATTTTACACAACGCTATGCATGATTCCGTGGCTTCTCATAATTTAATGCCTAAAGCCATAATGGAGAGCCTTGGTATAGAAATCACCAGACCTTACAAATACCTTTACTCCTTTGACTCAAGCGGAGTAAAATGTGTAGGATTAATCAAATACCTTTGCGTTAACTTAGCCCAGATTCCAGCCAAATTCTTAGTAATGGATATTTTTGTGGCTGATGTGCCCCCAAAGTATGGAATGTTATTATCTAGGTCCTAGGGGGCTAAGTTACAAGGGACTATGCAAATGGACATGACCTATGCGACTATCCCTGTTTAATCAATCAAGAAGAATTTACAGGGAGTCTCATATGCAATACACAGTTTCAAGTCAAGATCTACCACAAAACTCTCCTCTGTATTCTATAAATACAAGCCTTGATTCTTTTATTATGTTCAATGATGAAACACTTAGTGAACAAGTCACTTTAATAGGATTAATGGCCGACAGGGAGGAAGAGGAACAAAACCCAGGAGTGTCAAAAAAGTTTGCTACATTTGAAAAAGTTAGCAAACCAAACAAAGGTCTTGAGCTACAAGTCATGCGTCCATTGCTCTTAAACCTTGACACTCAAGAAAACAACCCTCAACACAGCGAAAAATCTGAGGAGTTGAAACAAATACAACTAAGTGATGAGATTCAACAACAATAAAAAAGCACGTTAGTTGAAGAGGACAATTACCAAATAGAAGAAACCAAAAATAGTCCTCTGTGGAGTATGTATTTTGACAGATCCTGCACTAAGAAAAACGTCGGTGCAGGTGTCTGGATCTGCAACACTGAAAGAAACCAAACAGAAAGCATTTCCTGCAAATTAAACTTTTAGTGTTCAAATAACATAGCAGAATATGAATCCCTTCTCTTAGGCTTACGTTTGTTGAAAAAGTTAGGAGCCAAGAGAATCAAAGTGCATGGGGATTCTGAGTTAGTCATTAGGCAAGTCAATGGGGAGTATAACGCAAACCATCCCAGAATTAGGGCCTATCGAAACGATGTCATGGACCTTTTAAAAACATTCGAGGAGTCCAAACTGATTTTTGTCCCAAGAAAAAAAAATATTGCTGCCCACAATTTAGCCTTTGCAACTAGAACATGCTTAACGCCATACGAAACCAAAGACTCCACAACTCAGATAAAATTTAGACCAGCCGTGCCTGATAATGAAAAGAATTGGCAGGTGTTTTACGGAGACAAACAAATAGAAGACTTCATGCAATTCAGAAATGAATTCGAACTAAAAAGTTCGGACTCAGATTATGATACAGGCTGTAGTGAAGAAAATTTTCTTGGTGAAGAAGAGTTGTCTCATGAGCTTGTAAATATTAATCTTCTGACTAGCAAACTTAGAAACAAAAAAGAATTGAATGTAGATTTAGAAAAAGAGGAGTTAGAAACTTTTCACTCTAAAGATGAAAGTTTGCTTGAAGGCTTAACATTTAAAGAGTTGTTTGATTTGAATGATGGCCAAAGAAGCCAAACTGAACTCCAGAGACCCTTGAAGAGTGCAATATAGGCAGTGAACTTAAACCGAAAATGATTAAACTATCTAAGACTTTACCAGCTCACATTAAACTCAAATACATAGAGCTGTTTAAAGAATTTTCTGATGTTTTTGTATGGAGTTACGAAGATCTTAAGTCCTATGACACTAAAATAATACAACACAAAATTCCCCTCAAAGAAAACCAAAAACCATTCAAACAGAAACTGCGCAGAATAAACCTTGTTCAGTTACCTTTGGTTTAGAAGGAGATCATGAAAATGTACAAGGTTGGTATTATTGTCCCTATTAGATATTCTGAGTGGGTGTCTAATCTAGTGTCTGTTAGGAAGAAAACTAGAGAGATCAGGCTTTGTATAGAATTTAGAGACTTGAACAAAGTTTCATTGAAAGACAACTACCCTTTACCTAAGATGGATCATATTTTACAAAGGGTAGTTGGTTCAAAAAGAATTTCTTTGCTGGATGGCTATTCGGGGTACAATTAGATCTTAGTTCACCCTGCTGATCAATTAAAGACAGCCTTTACTACACCATGGGGCGCTTTCATGTATATGAAAATTCCCTTTGGTCTAATGAATGCTAGAGCAACCTTTTAGAGAGCCATGGACATAGCATTCTCCGAAGGGTTAGGCTACTTCATCATTATATACCTTGATGATGTTACCGTGTTTTCAAAGACAGATGAAGAGCACTTAGCACATTTAAGAACAGTCTTCGATAGATGCAGGAAGTTTGGGATATCTTTAAACCCTAATAAAACACTATTTGGGTTCCAAGAAGGTAAAGTTCTTGGGCACATTATTTCAGAAGAAGGTATTAAGATAGATCCCAAAAGGATTGAGGCCATATTGCAAATCTCTCATCCTCGAAACATCAAGGAGTTGCAATCTTTCATTGGAAAGATTAACTTTTTGAGAAGGTTCATCCCCAACTTGGCTGAGCTCCTTAGGAATATCACAAACATGTTGAAGAAGGAGCAAGGGGTAAAATGGACCTTGGAAGAAAAGAAGTCCTTTGAGCTGGTGAAACAAGCATTAACCAAAACATCGGTTCTAATAAGTCCTGATTTCTCAAAATATTTTTATATTTTTTCATTTGCATCAGAACATACCATAGCTGCTGTCCTTTTACAAAAAAATCCACAAGGGCAACAACCGCCTATTGCATTCTTTAGCAAGGCATTGAGGGATGCCCCTCTGAAGTATAACATCATGGAGAAGCAAGCTTTTGCTTTGGTTAAAGCTTTGAAAGACTTTAGAGTATACATCCTTAATTCACACATCATTGCCTTTGTCCCAAACTCAGTTGTTAAAGACATTCTAACACAGGACTAAGATGGTAAGAGAGGTAAGTGGATTGCTGTTATCCTTGAATATGATTTAGAGATAAAACCCACTAAGCTGATCAAAGGCCAAGGTCTAGCTAGATTAATGGCTAAATCCAATATTGAAGTTCTTGATATAAATATGATTGACGCTTTGGATAACCAAGAAGGAATATCAACTCCTATTGTTGAAGACTATTTCATGAATTCCTCTTGGTATGCTGATATTATTTATGTTTTGCTTAATTTAAATACACCTCTTGGTTTGACAAACACAAAGGCAAGGTTCCTAAAGTTAAAAGCTGTAAACTATTGCATTATAGATAGATGTCTTTATTGGAAAAATTCAAGTGGTTTATTTCTTAAATGTTTACCTGAGTTTGATGCAAAGAAGGTTAAGCACGAGTTCCATGAAGGAGAGTGTGGAGGTCATTTGTACTGGAAGACAACAGCCAACAAAATTTTGAGGGTTGGTTTCTATTGGCCTACTCTCTTTCATGATGTGCACAAGATGATCATTGCCTTCCATAAGTGCCAACTTTTTGAAGGCAAAAGAAAGCTGCTACCTCTGCCTCTGCATCCAATCACTGTTGAAGCCCCTTTTCAACAGTGGGGACTTGAATTCATAGGAGAAATTCATCCACCATCTTCTGCCCAGCATAGATGGATTCTCACAGCCACAGACTCTTTCACTAAGTGGATATAAGCCATACCTTGTAGGCAGGCTAATGATTCTGTTATTATAAAATTCATGGAGACTAACATTCTCTCCAGATTTGGCTGTCCTACCAAGATCATCACTGATAATGCAGCAGCATTTGGATCAAAGAAGATGGTTGAATTCTATCACAGATATTAGATAACATTGGGGCATTCCACTGCCTATTACCCTCAAGGTAATGCACTTGCAGAATCCTCAGACAAGAGTTTAGTGAACATAATCAAGAAACTGTTGGAGGACAACAAAAAGTCTTGGCACACAAAGCTAGTTCATGCACTTTGGGCTGACAGATTGACTTTGAAGAAATCTATTGGCATGTCACCTTTCCAGCTTGTGTATGGTACTGATGCAATTTTCTAACGTTTTTGCATGGAGTTACGAAGATCTTAAATCCTATTACACTGAAATAATACAGCACAAAATTCCCCTCAAAGAAAACCAAAGACCATTCAAATAGAAATTGCGCAGAATAAACCCTGTTCAGTTTCTTTTGTTTCAGAAGGAGATCATGAAAATGTATGAAGCTGGTATTATTGTCCCTATTAGATATTTTGAGTGGGTGTCTAATCTGGTGTCAGTTAGGAAGAAAATAGGAGAGATCAGGCTTTGTATAGACTTTAGAGACTTAAACAAAGTTTCATTGAAAGACAACTACCCTTTACCTAAGATGGACCATATTTTACAAAGGGTGGTAGGGTATAGAAGAATTTCTCTACTTGATGGCTACTCAGGGTACAATCAGATCTTAGTTCACCCTACTGATCAATTAAAGACAACCTTTACTACACCATGGGGCACTTTCATGTATGTGAAAATTCCTTTTGGTCTAGTGAATGCTGGAGCAACTTTTCAGCGAGCCATGGACATAGAATTCTCCTAAAAACTGGGCTACTTCATCATTATATATCTTGATGATGTTACGGTGTTTTCAAAAACAGATGAAGAGCACTTAGAACATTTAAGAAAGGTTTTCGAGAAATGCAGAAAGTTTGGGATATCTTTGAACCCTAAGAAGACACTATTCGGTCTCCAAGAAGGTAAACTTCTTGGGCACATTATTTCGGAAGAGGGTA
The DNA here is from genome assembly GCA_034641835.2 of Pinus albicaulis. NCBI lineage: Eukaryota > Viridiplantae > Streptophyta > Pinopsida > Pinales > Pinaceae > Pinus > Pinus albicaulis. The sequence continues at coordinate 1,612,698,622 of CM076579.1, forward strand.
TTAACATAGATCCAAAGAGGATTGAGGCCATATTGCAAATCTCTCATCCTCGAAACATCAAGGAATTGCAATCTTTCATTGGAAAGATTAACTTTTTGAGAAGGTTCATCCCCAACTTGGCTGAGCTCCTTAGGAATATCACAAACATGTGGAAGAAGGAGTAAGGGGTAAAATGGACCTTGGAAGCAAAGAATTCCTTTGAGCTGGTGAAACAAGCATTAACCAAAACACCGGTTCTAATAAGTCCTGATTTCTCAAAAGATTTTTATATTTTTTCATTTGCATCAAAACATACCATAGCTGCTGTCCTTTTACAGAAAAATCCACAAGGACAAGAGCAGCCTATTGCATTATTTAGCAAGGCATTGAGGGATGCCCCTCTGAAGTATAAAATCATGGAGAAGCAAGCTTTTGCTTTGGTTAAAGCTTTGAAAGACTTCAGAGTATACATCCTTCATTCACACATCATTGCCTTTGTCCCAAACTCAATTGTTAAAGACATTCTAACGCAGGACCCAGATGGTAAGAGAGGTAAGTGGATTGCTGTTATCCTTGAATATGATTTAGAGATAAAACCCACTAAGTTGATCAAAGGCCAAGGTATAGCTAGATTAATGGCTGAATCCAATTTTGAAGTTCTTGATATAAATATGATTGACGCTTTGGATAACCAAGAAGGAATATCAACTCCTATTGCTGAAGACTATTTCATGAATTCCTCTTGGTATGCTGATATTATTTATGTTTTGCTTAATTTAAATACACCTTCTAGTTTGACAAAAACAAAGGCAAGGTTCCTAAAGTTAAAAGTTGTAAACTATTACATTATAGATAGATTTCTTTATTGGAAAAATGCAAGTGGTCTATTGCTTAAATGTTTGCCTGAGTTTGATGCAGAGAAGGTTAAGCACGAGTTCCATGAAGGAGAGTGTGGAGGTCATTTGTACTGGAAGACAACAGCCAACAAAAATTTGAGGGCTGGTTTCTATTGGCCTACTCTCTTTCATGATGTGCACAAGATGATCATTGCCTGCCATAAGTGCCAACTTTTTGAAGGCGAAAGAAAGCTTCTACCTCTGCCTCTGCATCCAGTCACTGTTGAAGCCCCTTTTCAACAGTGGGGACTTGAATTCATAGGAGAAATTCATCCACCATATTCTTCCCAGCATAGATGGATTCTCACAGCCACAGACTATTTCACTAAGTGGATAGAAGCCATACCTTGTAGGCAGGACAATGATTCTGTTATTATAAAATTCATGGAGACTAACATTCTCTCCAGATTTGGCTATCCTACCAAGATCATCACTGATAATGCAGCAACATTTGGATCAAAGAATATGGTTGAATTCTATCACAGATATCAGATAACATTGGGGCATTCTACGGCCTATTACCCTGAAGGTAATGGACTTGCAGAATCCTCAAACAAGAATTTAGTGAACATAATCAAGAAATTGTTGGAGGACAACAAAAAGTCTTGGCACACAAAGCTAGTTCATGCACTTTGGGCTGACAGATTGACTTTGAAGAAATCTATTGGCATGTCACCTTTCCAGCTTGTGTATGGTACTGATGCAATTTTTCCAAACAACCTTGGTGTACCAGTGATGAAGTTGATTCAAGAGTTGCAAACTGAAGATAATGACATAATCAGGAGAATAAATCAGAGCATTCATCTTCAGCAAACCAGAGAGGAGGTTTATAACAAAGCATTGCAGAAGTAGGACAACATTAAAAAGATTTTTGACAGAAGAACGAAGATTTTTTATCTTTTTTCGATTATAAATATTTCATCCACCATTGCATTCAAAGTTATAAAAATCAAAAATACAAAAACAAAGAAAAGAAAGAAAAGAGGGCAGATTTTGAAAATAAGAAAGGTATAGCCCCATACCAAAAAAGAGAAACGAATCTGAAAGTGTGGAAGCTCAAATGCCACTCCTGAAAAACACACTTCTAGTTAGTCAAACAGCCTAATCTTGACTAATTAGTTTTAAATTAACTGTTGATAGGATAGTGAATTCGATTTGCCAAACTATTTAATCTTGGCTTATCAGTAGATAGATTAGGATAGAAATTAAAGGTTCAAACATGCTCAAAATCTGAACCTAAGTTTCCAAAGAAAGTGACTCAAACCTGTTTCAAATTCTGAGTCAAGAAAGATGTAAATCTGGTTCCAGTTAGTTCAAAATCCGAACTAGTTGAAAAAGGAAAGACAGCTCAAAACAAAAGTAAAAACAGAGCTGTAAAAAGGGGGAAGGAAATGCTTTGAAATTTCAGATCTCAAGCCTTCCTTTTTTATTCAATTTTTTGTAGAATAAATGTCTATGTGCAACCTGTTTTTATGCCATAGATCACAGTAAGTCAAACAACTTAATCTTGACTTGGCTGTTTTTAAATTTTTGTTGTAGAATTTAGTGAATAAAATATGTTGGAAAGTTCAATCCCAACATACAGTAGATTAGGTAGAGAATCATATGGGCTCAACTGTTTAATCTGAGTCCATGGAGAAATAAGGAGTACAAATAGATTATTTTTCCCGCTTTCAAAAGAATAAAATGTTGTAAAAGAGTTTGCCAGTCTAAGTGCACTCTGAAGAAGAAAAAATGTTAGATCTGTAGGATTGGGTAGGTAGACAGCTTGTTGATGAAAGATCCATTGTTTTATGGCTGCTAATATGTTTTCAGAGCAAAAGAATATCATGGAAAGAAAGGTAGCCCAATGGATGAGGCAACCGATCACCCTCCCAGAGAAAGCAAGTCCGAAGTTCTTGATGCCTTCAAGAAGGCACCATCCCCAAGTGGAGCCACTGTTAGCCACCTATAAAATTTGTTATACCAAAAGGTGGCTAAATCATTTTTGGAGCCTTCAAGGAACAGATTTTATTGCAAAAACTGTTGGCTCTTGAAGACTCTTAAAGGCCTCATGCATCTGTCATAAATTTTCTCTACTGTTCCCATTTTATACTATGGAATTATGCTGATTTCATGAGAGACTGCTGCAAAACACTATTTTCCCCTTCCTTCCACTTCCAAAACTAGCCTCATTTTCCTCTTTCCTTTCATCAAAATTCCTTTGATAAGGTTTAAGACCCCTTCGTTGCTTTATCGAAACCCACAAACCTCTGAAAAACATCAAAATTGCATAAAAATCACATTTTTTATATTAAAGACTTAAGCCCCTTGGGCTAAGTCTTTAAACCTTCCCCTCCATACGCCCTGATGCTGGAACCAGGCGCTAAGCCATCCGAGTGCCTATCGCATCGCAAAGAGCTGAGCACATAAATCTTCTGACATGATAAAAGCTTTGATGTCGATTAGCCCTGTGCATAAAATCTCTGGTCATGTTGCTTTCCATAGAATCCACGGCCCCGCAGACGGGCGCTGAACCGTATTACAAATATATTTTCCGCCCCCAAAGCTTAAACCTTTGTTATATTAAATTTGTGGGTTTTAAATATTTTCGGTCCTTAACTATTCAAAACCGGGCGGGTTGATCGCACTGCTTTTGAGAGGAAAGCGGTTTTTCCCGATCGGTAGCGATCAATGCCGCTGGCCAACACGTGGCTTGGGCGGTATGGAGATACCATTTTCCCCGGACGTTAAAGGTCGGATGTGGAGTGAGCGCAATATCGATGCGCGCCGTCCGATCTCAGGCCGCTCATCAGACGGTGATCGCGCTCTGAAGAAGCCCGTGCGATAAGCAAAGGTATGACGCTGTCATGAAAGAATCTCTGCCGTCGATCTGATCTACAGATCGACGGCCCACGCTCGATCGCCCTGGTCCCCTCATCCACATTGGCGGTCGGCGGTCCCAGTGCCTCATCAGCGTCCACGCGGTAGAAATTAATGGGGACGGTTCTTCATTGTTTCCGCGCATCGCCAGCAAGCCTATTTTGTGACCCAAAATAATTATATAGTGTGGTTTGATTAAAGTTTTTGAAGTTCGGGCATGTTTTATAAGGTTTGTCGATACCCGATCTCCACCGTTGATCACGTGGGCCGATCTCATCCGACGGCCCACGTTCGTCCCGAGCTCCCCACTCATTTTTCAACCATTTTTTGCCGAAACAAAGGTTTTAGATCTTTGTCTCCGCTTTTTATTTTATTTTTCCTAATAATGTGACCCCTCCACGTTATTTATTCATTTCCACTCCCAACCATCGATCTCTGCGCGATCGACGACTCCGATTTAAATTCTTCTTCTGCCTTCCCTTTGACCTGCTCTAATCAATCTCGACCATTGGATGATGCCATCCAACGGCCATGCTCTCTCCACATGCCTTCCAAAGCAGTAAACCTATATATGCAGGATTTCATAATGTTTTTTGTATTTTGCAGGGTTTAAATAGTTTTTTCGCCATGCTGAAGAAAATTCAAAGGCTGAGGGTGATGATCCTCCTGCCTTCGATTCATCAAAGAGGATCATTCGCAGGGTTTGAACTCTACGTTTCATTGGTGTTTCATGAGGCATTGATGCCATATCACCCTTGCGCAGCCCTGCACACCAACAAACACAGTGAATCAGGCACAAATCAAAGAATATCAGTGTCGAAGACAGGAACACACTAGAATAGAAGATTGAATACAGATCTATGGGGATTAAGTCTAATATGGTTTATCAAAAGCCTAATCCCCAATTAAGACACAGTTTAAAGGTAAATCATAAAGGTTCATCAGATAGAAAGCCTCCACTGCCACATCTGAGGCAAATTGATTCCTCCCAGCTACCACAATGCCACCTGTGCCTCAAAGCATTCAAACAGAGGCCGAAGTTATTGATCAAGATCAGGTATTTTTCTCAGTGCAGCCAGAGAATTACTTCTGCAAATAAACTTAATGACAAAATATCAGCAGAGTTACTTTAACACAACACAGAACCTCAAAAGTAAAAAAAGAGCTCCCACTGAGCTTAAATCTTAATGTAAATGATTTAATATAGAGGACACCTATGTAAGCTTCTTCATCGAGCCCCCAAAGGCCGAGAAGCCATTAAATCTGTATTAATGATCTTTGGAGATCTTTTATTAGATCTCACCTCCTCATTCTTCTATAAATATTACAGAAGAAGATGAGAGAGGGGTTGGTTGATTTGGCTACTGAACATTGAAATGTAATTGAGCTTGAGACTTCTATCTGTAAATAGTGTTCACTGGCTCTTGGTGCTTTGCTTGTAATAGATAAGTTACTCTGGGAAGTGTAGATGATTGCTAAACTAAAGCATTAGACTTAAAGCTGTAACTGGTTTGCAGCATCAATACAAGCTGATTTATGGGATCCTGGTCTATGTTGACGGTGATGTTTTTCTCATTTTAACTTGTTATTTTGTTTCTGTTTTCACTGTGTTTCATCTTCTCTTATAAAGAACATCATGTATGGAGTTAGGACCTACTGTATATCAGTACCCTTATCTAACTGAAAATCTTTCTCTGAATGTTTTCTTCCAATCTGTGTTATTCAGGAATGATTTAATTCGGTTTAAGCATAGGAATGTTGGCGTTCCCTCGTCTTATTGTTTTAGCCGAATATTGTTCTTGGATGTTACTTTAATTTCATGTTAAGTAGAGATGAACTAAGGAAGATATGGTGTGCCCTGGTCCTAGTTTTATCCCCAAATACTGTCTGAATGTTTCCCTTGGAATGTGTTAAAAGCTAGCTAGTTTAGAAGTACTTACCAGATCTTAGACCATCCTTTGTTATCATTTGTGTTTCCCTCTATTTTTGTATGTTTTCTATTGAAAGTGTATCAAAGGCTGGCTAGTTTAAAAGTACTTACCAGATCCTAGTTCACTTTCATGTCTTTCTTAAGTGTTTGTCAAAGGCTGGCTAGTTTCAAAGTACTTACCAGATCCTAGGCTACTCTTTGTTCTTCATCTGTTTAATTCCCCTTCTTTTTGTATCATTTCATTCCATAAATCAAATTTCGAAGAGATCCTTAGACATAGATGACTTTCCCCATGGACCACTCTTGCCTCTTTCTGTTTCAGTTAAACCCTATTATGACTCCATAGCCCAATGGACTAAAACCTGCAATTATCTATCTTCCTGGCCAAAGTTTGTTCTATTTGCTTGCAACTTCTCACCTTTGAAACTCTTTGCACTTAGAACTTTCCACCTCAAACAATAATCATGCTAAACCATCCAAAAACAAAACAAACCCTTGGCCTTCATAACTAGCCTAATATCATTAACCAAACTTCAAAGACAAATCCATCTTTGCACTTATTGGATAGATCCCTCTTCGGATTCAGGAGGGCTAGATCCTAGAATCCCAAAGTGGTTGAAACGATGTTTCTCCCTGCGATCGGACTTTGCCAATCTTGCTTATTACAGGGAGCTAACACAGATCTTGAAGAAGATCATAAAATTTCTTCATCTTTAAGTTCTTCATGGGGTTTTGAGGAAACATAATATATTTTTATTAGTCGAGATCCTTTACCCTAGATGATCAAGAGTTTGCAGCTCCCCTGCAAGCCTCCATATAACAAAGGAAAATATGAAGAGAAAACAAAGCAGTTGATTATAATAGAAAAGGAGAAGAACACATGTCATCCTTGTTGTTTGAAGATAATTAGTGGCAACGCACAATCAAAGCAACAGTTTTGAATGAGGTCTTTTTTCTTGTTACAAATCCTCTAGAAAAACTCATGTTGCATGTTTACCATGATCCTTTGGGTAGTATATTGCAGTGATTAGTGAAGGAGGAATTTTCTAGGTTCATCAATGGAGCTATGAAATTCAGTGGAAGAGATATGTTGCCATGTTTTGAACCCATTTCTTTACCTATAGGAATGGGATGCCAATTTGAGTTGAGCACTCATTTTCTTGACTGGTTACATTGGAAGTCTGATTATTATTTGATGGGATAATTTTTTATCAGACTAGGTATAGGTACGAGTTCCAATAAGCTTATTACTATGAGCATATTTCCAATTTAGTTTCAGATTGCTTTGCAAACAAAACATTTCGCCACAAAATTTTGAATATCATATTTAAGGCCATCCCAAAAAAATTCTTTATTCACCATGTGGTATGTGTTTAAAAATCCTGAGTGTCCTCCTAAGGTAAAGGTGTGCAATTCCAAAAGAATATTTCGTTTTAGTTGGAAATTATTACAAATATATAAGTGATATTTGTACTATATGGAATCATTTTTCCAACTAAATGTATCAGATGTATTGGGATCTTGCTGCAACTTTTGAATGAGTGTCCACAATTCTTCATAATTCTTCCACTCCTCCCTTGCTTTGGTTATCCAATCTGGTTGGATAATAGAAATGGAACAAAGAAATGCTTCCACATCCTCATCCTTTCTTAAGAGTGCATCTGTAACAACATTTAACTTCCATTTTTTGTAGATGATTTCAAAGTCATAACCCAAAATCTTTGTGACCCATTTTTGTTGCTCTTCTCAAGATAGCCTTTTTTCCAAAATGTCTTTAATACTATCATGCTCAGTTTTTACCTTGAAGTGTCTTCCCATTAGGTAAGGTCACCATTTCTTGAGTGCATGTAGTATTTCCAACATTTTCTTCTCATAAATAACTTTCTGTAAATACTTTCCTTTGATTGGACGATTTTAAAAAGCAATGGGTCTTCCTTTTCCATTAAAACAACACCAATTCCATTCACTGAGGCATTACATTCCACAATAAAGGTTTTTGTGAAGTTTGGCGTAGCTAAGACCGGTGCTTGGCACATTGTCTCTTTAAGATGTTCAAAGGTCCTAGTTGCTTTAGGAGTCCATGAAAATGCATATTTTTTCAATAATGTTGTTAGAGGTGTTTCTATTCTCCCATAACTCTTAACAAACTTGCGATAATACCCTGTTAACCAGAGAAATATTTGCAACTGCTTTATGGTTGTGGGAAATTTCCATTCCTCAATGGATTTAATTTTGTTAGGGTCTACCTTAACACCCTCCTGAGATACAATATGACCCATATGTTCCACCTCTTATACTCCAAAGAAACATTTGGAGGTTTTTGCATATAATTGTTTCTCCTCCAATAGTTTGAGCACCCTGTCAACATGTTGTACATGATCCTTCCAAGACCTGTTGTATATTAGTATATCATCAAAAATAATAACACAATTTTCTAAGGAAGTGTTTGAAAATGGAATTCATCAACTCTTGAAATTTATAAGGTGAATTGGTAAGGCCAAAAGGCATGACCATCATGAGTTCAAAATGTTGTTTTTGGAATGTCTTCAGTATTTATTCTAATTTGATGATATTCTAAATGAAGATCCAACTTGGTGAAATAAATTGCTACATGCAATTCATCTAATAAATCATCAATCTCAAGAATGGGAGATTAATCTTTAATAGTGAGTTTATTGAGCTCCCTATAATCTGGAGACATGTGCCATGATCCATCCTTCTTGTGCACCAATAATAGTGGAGCAGAGAAAGAACTTTGACTAGGTTTAATTATACCAGCCTCTATCGTTCTTGCAATCATACTTTCAATTTTTCTCTTTTGGACATAAGGATATTTGTAAATCCTGATGTTTGGAGGAACACTTTCTGGAATCAAATGAATAGCATAATCATGATCATGAATAGGTGGGAGTCCTTTGGGAGTTTCAAACACCTTGTAATGATTGTCCAAGACTTTTTGAAGATACAGAGAAATAAACGATTTTGATGTTGGAAATTCTAGTGAGCATAATTGTGCAATTACGCCTCATTGTTCTTTATTCAGAAGCTTTGTCATGACATTAGAGCTTATTATCTTATTCGGCTTCCCTACTATACCCCGTAATTCAACTTCCTTTCCTTCTAAAAATAATTTCAAGAAAATTTCTTAAAAATTAAAAGCTACCATCCCCAAAGATTGTAACCATTGTACTCCTAGTACAACATCAGAACCACCCATTGGAATGGAAAGCATTGGACTATTCAATACATATTCCCCTATGGTTAGCTTGATATTATGGTACTTTCCAGATAAATTTATAGTTCTTCCATTTGAAACCATCACTTGACACTCTGGTGATGGGTATAGAAAGAAATTCAATTCCTTGGCTATCTTACAATGAATAAAATTATGAGTACTACCTGAATCAATCAACACTATTAAATTTTTCTTCTTGATATGTCCTTCTATCTTCAGAGTTTGAGGAGTGGTAATTCCTACCAATGCATTACAAGATATGGTCGGATTAATTTCTTCATTTTCAAGGGTTGGTTCCTAGTGTATATCCCCTTCTTTTGAATTTTCTTGTTCATTTTATTCCTCCTCTTCAAAATCTATGTAAAATAATTTCTTCTCAGCACACTTATGACCTTTAGTGTATTTTCTATCACAACTGTAGAAAATCCCTTTTGCTCTTTTTTCTTCCAATTTTTGTGGTGTAAACCTTGTAGGTTGTGGAGGTCTAGGAGTAGCAACACTTCCATCTTTATAGTTGTGTAATATTTCAAAATTTGCATGCAGCAAATTGGAATATTAAATTTTTCTAATGTCACTTAGGAGATGAATAAATGAGTAAGGAGGCCCATACATTTTAGAAATAAGGATAAAATCCCTCATAATGTGAAAGGGGATCATAATGCCAGCTGGATTTTACACTTTCATGTGTGAACAGGGACATTTTGCATGTGGACAAAGTCAAGTTTGACCAAGTCAACAACATAAATGTAGGAGGAGTGGATCAGCAAGTAAAATAACTCAATGTGAATGAGGTTCAGCCTAGATAGCTATATGTGAGCTGGATTGAAGACCCTTAGGTGTGAAAAGGTCTGAAGCAGGTTGAAGAGGTCAACCTTGACCAAATCAAACAACGCAGTTTAGAGGAGTGGCTCTAATGAAGGCACAACGCAGTTTTGGAGGGAGATTGTTTGTGTGATGGTGGAAACCCTATTGAGTGGGACCCAAGGTGAGAAGGCTCACTTAGTTTATAAGGAAGAGGGTGGCATCCATTTGGGGTTAGCTTATGAATTTCATTTTGATGTCCACTTAGACTTTTGCTCTCTTTAGCTGTTTAGCTAAGATTTCCGGTGATGTTTAGCACTAATGTTTTCCTGTTTAGGAATTCCTTCTCTTCCATTTGAGTAGCTCTTGGGAGAGACCTAATCTATCATTCCACACATTTGGCATTGGTGCCAATCTTCAGTCTTCAGTTTCAGCGCAGTTTTTGTAGGAGGTTGTGTTGAGTTGCAGGGTGTTGCAATGGAGGGTTGAGAAACCCACTTTTTGAGTTGGTTTTGCATATGAGGGAGGTTTCCTTCTATTGGAGGGTCAATTTGGAGGGTTCTTGGGCTGATATTAGATCTTTGGCAGTAGGCCAACACATTTCCATCACCAACAGTGTTATTTCGTTCTGGAATTGCGTTATTTTTGGGGGGTAGTTTTAGCAGTGTCTTTTGTGGCTCTTTCGAGGAGTTTTCCTGTCATTGGAGGGTTGATTCTTCCATGGGGGGAGACTTTTGATCAGATCTGCATCAGATCTACATTCTTACAGCCTTCTATACTCCTGTGCTTCAGTTTGCAGTGATTATTCAGTCATATTGTTGAATATCACCATTTGTATTCAGGGTGTATTCCTAGAAACCCTTCCCGGGTTCTCTAGATTTTGTAATAAGGAGAATATATCTCTGTTATTGAGCCATATTATTTAATAAAATCTCAAATCTATTTGTCTCTGTAATTTATGTGTACAAACCCTCTTTAGACTGCGCAGTCACTTTTATGCATGAATTCCTGTGTTGCAGTGTTTGGGGTTTTAGTCTTTTTTAGCAATCCTAGGTGTTGGAGGTCTGTTTAACCCACCTAATCTGATTTGTTTCAGCTCTAATCTTGGATTTAGGTTGTATATTGAATGATTTAAAGGATCCATGATTTGATTTTATTATTTATAGCATATATTTCTGAAAGTGCATTTTTTATGCATGCATGGTTGAGCAGTCCCTATTTGGGAATATTACAGTGGTATCAGAGCAAGATCTTTTGGCTCAGCCTATGGACTTCAAGCCAAAATGCTATAAGAGAAAAATAAAGGTCAGAATTATGGAAAGGATGAGTTTTCTCTCATCATTTTTCAGATCCAGGAAGAACCTCTCCAAGGAGGTTAAACAAGAAGAAGAGAAAAGGAGCAGTGAAACTTCTAGAGAGTTTCAAGAGGAGGAAGAGCCATGCACTTCCTATGATCAGAAGAGGAGACCAGTGTTGCAGAGAGCTCCAAAGCATTTGAACGTATCCTTTCCTTTTGAGAGGGAGGAAAAATTGCCGGAAGATGGAGGACACTTGGATCACATGATTCTAAGTGAATACCTTGTTGAGTACAAATCTCAACCTAGAGCCTTCAAGGAGACTCTAGCTTTCCCTCAATTCATAAATTTGGAGGAAGAAAGAAGACCTTGTGGCCAAGGAAGGATCAAGGGCAATAGGTTTCTATTGTCTAGTTTTGATGGGTCATCTGCAGCAAGAGTTTGGGAAAGGAAACTAGATGCATTCTTCCTACTACATCTGGTGGTAGAAAGGGAGGTTGTAGAGATTGCAGCGCTGCACCTAGAGGGTGAAGAAAATATTTGGTGGTTCATCCATTTGAGCCATGCAAGGGTGGTTACTTTTGCTGATTTTACTCAAAGGTTGATTGGGAAATTTGGTGAAGGAAAATCAGAGGAGAAGAAGCCCTCACCACCATTGGAGGAGATTTGTACCAACGTTGTCACAACTATGGGGGAGCAGCCCTCAACATCTTCAGTTGGAGGAGCCAACTCATTGGAGGAAGAAGCCCTTACATCCATACAAGATACTTCCAAATTTCATCAAGGTATGCCTAAATTTTCATCTCCTATTGTTTCAGCAAATCATATGGAGGATTGTATACCATTGCATACTGCTCATTTGGAACAACATAATTGCACTACGCTGTGCAACCTTGATTTGATCAAGGAAGGGATGAAACATCATCCTAATGGTCCACTATTGGGCTACACGCCACATGTGAGGTTGGGGTGTGAATCCTTGGAGGATGGGATGAACTTTGTCCCAAACAAATTTATGCAAAACCATATGTTCATCCTTGAGTTGGGACATGAGACAACCAAAACACCATGGAGCAGATTTATAGCACTGTCAAGAGGTAGCAATGAGGAGGCTTTGCCTTCAGCTCACTTGGATCCTGATGGATTCAAGATAGTCATTGTTGTGAGATCTTTTCTTAGGATATATCCAAGGAATTGTTTTCCAACATCCCATGGAATGCAAGAAGAAAAATATTTTTTGGGAGAAGGGTAGTCTTCTTTGGAAGGGTACCAAGGTTGATCATGATGGGAGGCACCCACATTGGGATGAATGGGGGTGTATGGAGAGCAAGACGTTGGTAAGCTACTTGCAAATATATGACACTGGGCAGCAGGAGGCTTGGCTGTGTTGGCTGCTCTTAAAGGAGTTTGGCCATCATGGGACATATCTTTTTTCCAAGGGTATGTGGGTGGAAGGAACTTGGCAAGATACTTGCATCATGGGGCACCAAGGAGTGTGGACACATTATGATGATATGATCATTATGTTTTCACCACATGATTTGTATGATGGAGGTATGAGGAGGCAGCAAAAACATTTCTTGCTTTGGAGGATTTTTAGAGAGCAAGGGAAGATTTTCTCTCACACTTTGCATGATGTTGTAAGAGTAGGAGATGGCACTATCATGGTGCAAGGGGGCTACTCCTTAGCCTTAGATGATTTGGAAGTACTTCCACTTTGGAAGAAACTTATTGTATGTGGCAGCATTATGGGAGGAGTCTTTGACATTGAGCATGTCAAAGAATGGATTTATGAGTTGGCAGGAGCCTATTTGCATAGACCAACAACGTTGTCACTTTGGAGCATGGACTTATTGATGGAGTGTCCCCGGGATCACTTCACATTTGATGCACTTGGTGGAAAAGGAGGAGGTGAGATTGATGGAGTAGTGGATGGATTCATCTATTATTGTGGTATGTTCTTCTTGACTTGGATTTCCAAGCATAAGAAGGAGGATCTTCATGCAACATATGGTTCATTCCTTTTCATAGGAGTATGTCATACCACTCTGGAGGACTTATTATGGATCCTATCATCATCTTACTTTCATTACATGGTAAGAATTCTATTTTTGAATTTATTTATTGTCCAACACAATATTTGCATGCTCTTACCATTTCTTTGCAGTGCATGGCTCCACAAAGGGGCAAGCTTTTCTTTGGGCTCCATGGACCATTTTTGGCCAGCTATTATGATGGAGAAAACCATCTATTATATGAATTTGGGAAAGTGTTCGGTTACTTCTTGTATGCTCAGTTGATACATTCAGCCATTTACTATTTTCTAGTAAATGTGATGACTTACACAACTAGCCATTTGTCAAGAAACAACTTGTCATGCTTTTTTCTGAAGCTGCAGTGGGGAAGACTCCACTGTGACCACTTGGGAGACTGTTGGTACCTTCCAACACCACATGAAACCTTCAGTATTTCTTTCATTTTGATGCTAATCATGATCCCATTTTCTGATGTTGTTCTTGCCTTTATGGGGATCATGATTGGGGGAGAAACACATTGGGTGGATGTGTTCTTTGGGAAGGAGGATTCCCACACTTTCTGCATTACATGTTCTAAGGGGATCATGGGAGGAGATATGGCCACCACAGCAAAATATTTGTTTCTTTATGGGGAGGGCCATGAGATGGATGGGATGCCATATGGTGGTGATTTCTTATCCATCATGTATGAGATGGTTTGGGCTAGCTTGATTCACAACGTTGGGAAATGGATCTTTGGAGATCTAGTTTCCTTCTTGACACTTGAGGGCAACATTATTGCAGCCCAGGATCAGCAAATTCTCTGCACTTATCTTAAGTGGAGAGGAGGATAGCATGGGGTAGGCTACTTTGTCTACCATGTTCAGAATTTCATCCCACCTACTTTGCAGGAGCTCAAGGTGGAGGAGTATTTTTAGGAGTTGCCATGTTGGGAGGTAACTCATTTTATATGGATGATGGCTTGGGGATGGGAGATTCATACGGGGATGGTAGATCCCAATATATATCAAACCTCATGCCTCAAGAAGGCCTTTATATCACCCATTTTTTCCTCCGTTGATACTTTACTTTCACATGATGATAGCTATTTGGGGTGTTCACCAAAAGCTAGCTTGCTTACTCGGGAGGGGCAACTTGGAGATATATTGTTGAGATAGCACCTTGATCCTTGGAGGATTTTATCTTATGAGGTTGCTACAGGGGGAGAAGAGGATTCTATTCAATTATATCCTTGCAGTTGCTTGAGGACAAGCAACATTTGGGAGGGGAGGACTGTAATATTCCAAAATTTGCATGTAGCAAATTGGAATATTAAATTTTGCTAAATGTCACTTTCAGAGATGAATAAAAGGGTAAGGAGGCCCATGCATCTCGAAATAAGTGATAAAATCCCCTTGCCATTGTGTAAATGGATCATAATGCCGCCTAGATATACCTCATGTGTGAATGTATTTTACATGTGGACAAGGCCAAGTTTATCTAAGTCAACAACATAAATGGTGAGGAGTGGACGTTAAATAAGCCAATGTGAATGTGGTTCATCCTAGCTACATATGTGAGCTAGATTGAAGACCCTTAGGTGTGAACAAAGGCTAAAGCAAGTTGAAGAGGTCAACCTTGAACAATCAAACAACGGCAACTTCAGAGGAGTGGCTCTAATGAAGGCACAATACGCTATGAGATATTTGACAAAGCTTGCTCTTTCAAAGGACAAATATCCGGTTTTGTGGAGGGCCGCTAAATAACTCCAAATTCAAAGTGTTTAAGATAAATAGTAAAAAGAATGCCCTTAGATTTAAAGGTGATTTGAGTAACTTCATCGTAAATGAAGGCAAATAATTGATATCGATGAATCAATTCTAGATTTATTGCATTTAATTTTGAATTGATTTTATTTTTTAAATATATTGTTAGATTTTTATTCCCGAAAGTTTATAACATTAGGATTAATATTTTCTATATATTTCTTCATTGTAATAAGCAAGGGTTGATTGATGCCAAAAAAACCCGCAATTTTTTAAACTCTTTATTACAGGATTTTTAATTGAAAGTTTTCATTAGTTCAGTAAAATACTTTTATCCGTATGTTTTTCTATTGATTTTCATAACCTATTTCTTCATATTTTAAAGGTACATAGGAGCTATGGCAAGCCTAAGTTGATTATCAACTCTTTACATAACCCACCATGAAGCTATCATCGTTATAGAGATAAGCTTATTGAAAAACCTAATTGAAATAGCTCATGTATCTTTAATTGTAACCTTCGTCATCTCCTAAATGTATATATACGTTTGGATGTAGAAGCCATGAATTCACTATATCCGTTTGATTAAGTGTTGAGTATGAATGATTAATCATATATATTCTCTTTCTATTCCTCTCAAACTCTCTAAAGTTATGATTATGTCATATCGACTTTGGCACTTTGTTCAAGGGATTTGTAAGAGAGGGATTTATTTTATGAGCAGAGTCTAGACAATAATTAGAAACCACCTATAAAATCATAGGTTTCATCGTTTTCCTTTAAAGGTTGTTTTCCAATGTCAATGAAAATGTTTGAAAAATCCCCGTAATACTTTAGGGAGCCCTGGCCAAGAACCGACTTTGAGAAACAAATGCAACAGACATAACAAAAAAGTATACACTATCCTTCCTCTTTCAATACAAATATTAATGCACCTTTTCATTATGGTATCCACATAACCATTCACTATGGCCCATGCATTCTCCTTTTTCCTTTTTCTCTCTCAACTAGTCATTCCCCATTTTTAGCCATACTTAACACTAACCTCCTCAATGGGTTAATCCATCATAAATATGGAGGCATCAGAAATACTACTCTTAATTATGAATCTTAATTCTAAATTAATATTGAAAAATTGAGATTATTAATGATACTTCCTTGCTACTATCCAAATTTCATCTTCTAAGACCGAGAAGTTATAGTACAAAGTACAACATGACAAGATTGATGCATGATTTAAGGATCATCCAAGAAGATTTAATTCCTCCCGCTATATATTTGAAATATTACATCGTAAAATATTAACATAGGAACAAATGATTAGCATGATTTCCTCACTATGGTCCAATTTTCAACCTATGAAACCTCCCAAAAGAAATTTTATTGCGTAAATTCCAACGTGGCTTATTTGATGTGTTATTTTAAGAGCATGGAAGAAAACTTTTCTCATCATATCTACTAAAATCATGACTCACTATATAAAATTTGGACCAAATGATTAGTAGTGACTCCCCCCCCCCAAAGACGTTCAAGTTTGAAATTTTAAAAGCCCCTACAAGAAAATTCTAAAGAGAGCACAATTCCAACTCCGCCTATTTAAAGGTGCATTTAAGAATCCCCTACTTCCTCTAATCATATTTTCTAAAATTTCATGACCCCATATTTAAAAATTGGTCCAAATAATCTACATTATTTCCTCATTAAGATCCTAGTTTTAGCTTTTGGAAACCCCCCAAATAAAAGTTATTATATTAGGAATTCCGGGTAACTTGCTTAAATAAGAATTTAGGTAGTCTATCTTTCTCATATAGTGTTGGTACAAAAATTAATACATATTAAAAGCTACAACCAAATAGTATCACATCTACAACCAAGAAAAAAATTACCGAATGGTTAATCTCATGTACATATCAACATGTTTAAAAGAGAAATTAAATAAGTATGCATAAGATACTTATCTTGAGATAAATAACTTTACAATACAGAACTAATGAAGGTGAGCCACCGTGCACCAAACCATTTGATTAGTTAGTTTATTGTCTTTTCCATATATGGTTATCCTCAAGAGAACTTGATAAATTTAGGAAACAAATTGGGATTAACACACAATTTTCAAACCAAATTTAAGAAAATAGTGAATTCCTACTCTCCTCCACTCATAGGGAAAGAATATCCAAGTTTAGCATTTCCATTCCTCCTCCATATCACAGAAATTCAAAATGAAAAATGGATGTATACACACATCACAAAGGATCCCTTCTCTAATATTTGTAATCTCTTTTCCCTCCTTCTTAGTGCTCTCTATACCACACACAAAAAAGTAACTCCCATCCCTTAGGAGTTTATTCACCATTGAAAAGCACTATAAGAAATTCAATTATTGCTACAAATATATACAAGTACTCCTATAACACTCAAATTTCTAAGAGATGGGGGCGGGAATGAGTGTATGAGAAGAATACTAGACTGTTCTTAGATGAAAAAGGAAAAAAAAAAATCTCCTCAATGAATTTCTTTGATGCATTTGTTCTGAAATTCACATTCTAACCATCACATTAAGGGAAGCATCAATTTAAGGTATGTTTTTCCTCTTTTTTCAAGTTTTCCCCCTCCACAAGGCATCACAATTTCTTGGTTTTAACCTTTCCTTTAGGTCTAGTACTTTTATTAATATAAATAAAAATACATCATATAAAAGTGCTTGAAAGAATAACATCGATGATGGAACCGTAGCAATATATGTTCTCGATTACATTGCTGATAGAATCATCCAGAACCACACTGATTAACCATCTATGACCTACCATCTTGTTTATGGTGAACCTACGGTTCCTCCCTTCAAACCTCATTGGGGTGAACACTTTCACGTCTTTTGTGCCATTTTGGGGAATGTTTTTGAGGTGGTCCATTTTTATCAACTTATTTAAATGGGTATGCATAAATTTAGAAGCCTTTTAACCCAATTAACCGCCTACTCAGTGATATTCAAGTGATATAAATAATTGGCCATAAAAATCTGCTTAGAGGGCTAGATAGCATTAGGAAGGATATTTCAGGAGATTGATCCATTTATCAATATCCACTTGGGTTAAGTGGAATATGATTATCAAATTTATGATATAATTTGGCATGATTGGAATCTATCCAAATAGTCAATTTTTCACTCAACAATGTTTTAAGTCTTAGTATATTCAAGAAAAAATCACATCTTACAGAGAGATTAAACTTTATTACCTCGCTTAAAGATGATATATACCGTTTTGGTATATCTCGGTTCTCAAGAAATGCATTTCGACTCCTAGCCTAGCCTTTATCTATCTTAGCCCATCCTAACTTAATCAACATAGCCTAGCCCCACTAAGCCTAGCCTACTTCAGCTCACTTCAGGCTGACTAGCTGCATCCAGCCTTAGTGATAATCTACAATAGTTTCCAAACTAGGTAGCCTATCCAGCTTACTCTGCTTACCCTTGCTCTGCCTAACTCACTGCCTACTCTAGTCTAGCCTCGGCTACTCTATTCTAAACCAACCTATCTTAGCACAATTCACACTGTGACTACTTTGCAGCCTAGCCTAATAAAAGTAGCCACTTTGTAGCCTACCTTAGCTACTTTAACTCTAGCCTTACATAACCTACACTAGCCTAGCATATCATAGTCTAACCTAGCCTCAACCTAGCATAAATTAGCCTAGTCTACACTCAGATATCATACTTATCCCAGCCTATTATACCTTGCACTAGCATAGGCCAGTCAACTCTTGCCTAAACTAGCCTATTCTATCCTAGCCTATTGTATTCTACCCATTTCCTAACTTACCCTAGCTCATTCTAGCCTAGCCTACTCTATCCTCTCCAGCCTCTCCCTATTCTATCATACACTTTCCTAACCTATCCTATCCTATTCTAGCATCCTCTATCCTCTTCTAGCCTAGCCTACTCTACCCTACTCGTCCATAACCTAGTGTACCTCTATCCTAGCCTGCATTAGTCTACTCTAGCCTAGCCTAGCCTAACCTACTCTAGCCTACCCTACCCTTGCCTAGCCTACTATAACATAGTATACCCTATCCCGGCCACTTACCGGATCCTACTCCTAGCCTAACTCTACTCTACTCCTCACCTACTTATCGTAGCTATGCTAGTCTAACCTTGCCTAGCATACTGCCTTGCCTAGACTACCTTTTCCTAGAGTAGCCTTCTTTATGATTGAACTTAATGGGAGTATTATTTTTTCTCTCGCTAATATCCAATTCATAATTCATATATATCCATGGTATTTAGGCCGTGAAATATATTTATCGTCTTAATAACCCAATTTTTTCTACTATATCAATAATTCTCATCCAATTACAACACGGGGCTTCCATATATTCTTTTCTTTTTGTTGAAATTCTAATGATGCAATGTCTAGAATGGTTTTTATAAAATGATAATCATTACTTCTATTGACGCAAATTGATCCTTATTTACTTTATTCAATAAGTAGTTATACATTAAAAGATACAACCAAATATTCTTCAAGAAGGGAACTAAATATTCGCAATAATGAATAATATATAATAATCAAGGGACAAGACATCAAGATTAGGTTCATAACCAACGAAAAACCAACTAGGGAAAACCCAAAAAGTATTTTATAAGAGAGAGAGATCTCATAGGCCTTTGATCGTATAATGAGGCCAAATTTCCCATTATTATTTTCAAAAAATATGAAGGGGATACAACCAAAAAACCTTAGTCAACTTTAGAATTGTGCCATAAAAGGGGAGAAAATTATGTATTATTCTCAACCACAAAAAGGGTAAGAAAAAATAGGTAGAAATGATCCTTAGTCACCGTAGAAAAGAGCACTTGATGATGATCCAAACAATAGTCAAAAATAATTCTTGTAGACTTCCTCACACATGTGGATATGATATAAAATGGAAGTCCAAATTAGCTTTATATTTGCATATGTTCGACAGAATCGAATGCAATTCACCACTTGTTAATAAAAATAATATAGGCTTCTAGAAGCTCACCGTGGGGTTTACCGAGTTCATTAGTAAAGTTAGATGGGATAAAAAAACTGATTTCTTATCCATGTTTCTTATGGAAAATCCATACCATATATACCTTATATTTCAACAATACCAAGAAACTAGTTTTGAGTGAAACAAGTGACCAAGAATATTCCTACCAAACTACAATATTTATAATTAAAATTAAGCAATATTCCATTAAATTAAATTAAGAGAAGAAAAATAAAAAATAATTTAAATAAAACTAAATTACAATTCATAACATTCCTATAAAAATAGAATTACACCGTATTCAATTAACCTAAAGAACTACATGATAAGATAATTTAAATAAAACTAAATTAAGCATCCCATTTTAAATAAAAAAATAAATCATAATTGAAAGAGAACTATCGAAAACTACAAAATGAGAAATCGATTTGAATAAAACCAACTACAAAAACACGTAATGAAACTACACGGAAGTGAAACGAAACTTCAACACATCGCAAGGTTCATAATAAGAATAGGCAAATTGAGTTGCTTGGGGATGTGGGACAAGGCCAATTGTTGTTTGTATCCGGCAGAGAAAGTTATTGTCTCGGTGCCCTCTTACAAAGTATTCTATATAAAATGTTGGAATATTGAAGAATTTGCATCAAAAATGGAGAAATAAAACTTCCCTCCACAACACAGAGAAATTAAATATCACTTCCTTTAAAACTCGAGTTTCAACTTTTAATAAACAATTTTTTATTCCATAAAAATGTTTACAAGTTCGCTCAACAAGCAGAGGGATTAACCATAGGATCGTTACAAAACACAACAAAACAAAAAAAAACTCTTCTCCGTCTTAAAGAAAACTTCCGCCGTGAATTTTTCATTCACCTGCCTCAAACATACATTGTCGTGTATTTTTAATCTCGTATCCGTGCTTTAAAAAAAATAATGCACCGCTCGTGCATATCACTGCTTTTTTTTTTAAATAATCAAAGCACCGTTGTGCGTATATATATAAAAACATACAATCTGTTCCGTGTATTAAAAAACAACAAACAATTGTACCTTAATTTACAAACAAAATATCTAAGAAAATTTTTAATGTCATTTATCGACATACGACAACAAAATATCACCGCTTGAAAATTTTTCATTTATGGCAAAGACCGTTTAAAAAAATTATGTCGAATTTGAATAGTTTCGCCGGTGGCGTGTGGCACGAGGGCAAGAGCTACTCACAAAGCTAGTGGTTGCGGGGGTCGCCTTCCTTCGTACACGATATTTGGGGTGAGGCTCCCGCACTAAATTACAAACACACATCGTGGGTCAACGTCCAATTTACAAGTCACCGGGGGTACATTTCGTTAACCTCCGTGCTATTTGAACTCCCGCACTCGCGTTGATCAATGCCAACTCCGTCGCTTCGTTTAACCTCTCGCGTTGATCAACATCCTTGCCCGCAAATCATTCCAAGCGCTGGAAATTACATTTCCAACACTCCCCCTTAATTTCCACCTTGTGTTTTCCTTCATACCCATGCATTTTCTGAAATGTTCAAAGCTTTTCCGCACAAGTGGCTTTGTGAGGATATTTGCAAATTGATCCTCTATTCTACAATGTTGTAAAACGACTTCTCCATTGTTAACCAATTCACGATGAAGTGAATCCAGTCAATGTGCTTTGTCCTTTTATGAAAAACATAATTTTTAGACAATGCAATAGCCGAGCTATTGTCACAAACCAATGTCCCTTTTACTCCGTTTTGGCAAGCTTCTTTAAAAATTTTTCTCATCCAAACTACTTCTGACACGTCGTTGTAGCGCTACCACATATTCTCGCTTCGCAAAGAGAAAATGCTACAATGGGTCGTTTCTTGTGAAGCCCTTGAATACCTTCAACTCCATGTGAAAAACATAACCTAAGTGTCATCAACACTTCCACCCAATGCCAAAGGTATCCAACTATGTCCGAACATTCTGCGTATAAAAAATACCAAACCTTTTAGTACCTTTAACATACCTCAAAATTATTTTTTCTCGCTTGCCAATGCATCCTTTGGCTTTTTCCATGAATCAGAAATCAAACCAATAGCATGCATTATGTCCGGCCCAGCTGCGCCCACTACAAGGCCGTCAACTATGTTTTGTAGCAAACGATAGACCAAAATCTCGCCGCCGTCCTCTCCGCTCGAGTTTTAATCCCATCACCGTGGGAGTGATTGCTACTTTGCATTCCCCGCATGTTAAATCTTTCAAGCACCTCATTAACATACTTTTCCCGTGAGATAAAAATTTATCGTTTATTCTGTTTCTACTTATTCCAAGAAGTATCTCAACAAACCCATATTAGTCATTTCAAATTCTTCTTTCATGAATGTTTTAAAATGTTCAATAAGGCAATCATCATTACTCGTAAAATAACAACATCAACATACAAACTACAATCAAGATTTTACCATATTTTTCTTTTGATGTAGAGGGTGGGTTCTCCTCACACTTTTCAAACCATTTTCCGCAGATATGAATCTATCCTACCTGTCGCCTGCACTTGTCAGCCCATAAAGAGCTTTCTTCTTCAACTTGCATACTCCGTGGGTTTGGCCTTTCTTCTCATAACCGAGAGGTTGATCAATGTAAACCTCTTCATTAACACTCCATTCAAATGCTGACTTTACGTCCATTTGGTAAACTTTCCATTTGTTTTGTGCTACTATGATCATCGCTCTCGCTGGCTTCATTCTGAAGAACCTGCGAAAGTTTCCTCATAATCTATCCCATGCTTCGTTTATAACCTTTAACAACAAGCCTTGCCTCGTGTTCTCTATTTTCCTTCAAGATTACCTTGGTCTTGTAGACCCATTTAACACCAATGACATCTTTTTTGGCCTTTTGGAGTTTAAAAATCCCAAGTTTTGTTCCTCTCAGGCATTTATTTCTCGTCCATAGCTTCTATCCATTTCCTATCCTTGATATCTTCTTCGAAATGAACAAAAGATCATCAACATGACAATATAAAGCAAACAAAGAATTGATACCTTCATTAGCTAAATCTTGTTCATAAATATCTTTCAAACTTCCGAATTTCTTACCTCTTTCGCAGGTGTACAAAATGCTTGAAGAAGCACTTGAATTTCCTCCTTGTGGTGTGCTCGGGAGAAGCACTTACTTGTCCTCAAGGGTGTGCTATATCGCTCTCTTGTTGGTGTTGCTGCTTGGGGATGTATTTTTAGCCAACTCATCATCATTTTCATCATGACATAAACAATGTTTAACATTTAATCGTTTTCTATGCTTCCATCCCAAGCTTCCTCTTCAATGAACCGAACATCCCCGTCACAATAAACTTCGTGGATGGGTCAGAGTAATCCGTAAGCCTTGATTCCTCACCGTATCCAATGAAAATACATTTCTCCCCCTTGCCGGCCCAACTTTCTCCTTAGCTGATCCGGAATGTGTGCATAAGCCACACATCCAAAAACCTTCATGTGTGTGACACTTTGCTTTTGTGCCACTCCATGCCTCTTCCGACACTTTGTTCATAACCGGCTTTTGTAGGGCACCTATTCAAAATATATGCCGCACAATGTATGCTCGCCCACAATCATTAGGCAAATGCTTTTCCTTTACCATACTTCTTCTTGCCATGCCCATTATGGTTCCCGCTTCTTCCTTTCGGCTACTCCATTTTGCCGCGGAGTATATCTAGTTGTAACTTCTTTTAATACCATTTTTCTACAAAACCGTAGAGAAAATACGGTTTAGATATACTCACCTCCTATCACCTAAGACTTTGATATGCAGCCCACTTTTCTCAACAAGTGCTTTGAAATTGCAAAATTTTTCAAACACTTCACTTTTGTTTTTCAAAAGTAAACCCAAATTTTTTCTTGTAAAATCATCTATGAATGTTAAGATAGTGGCTATTCACAAGTGATGGAGTTTGCATCGGTCCACATAAATCCGAGGACAATCTCAAGGGTGCTTTTTCCCTTATGCTTTTCCCTAAGGAAAACTTTCTCTCGTGTTGTTTCCCCACGATAGAACCTTCACAAAGGCCGTCTAGTTTCTCTATCAATGGTAAACCACTTAACATTCCTTTTTGTTCAACAAATTAATACCTCCAAAGTTGAGATGACCAAATCTCAAGTGCCATAACCAATTATCATCTTTTGCTCCGCTTTGGAAAGTCTCTGTGTAACCATCGCTTCTCTTCACCATTCTTCAAATCGCTCTAATTTCGAGAGGGAACATCCTCGTTCCTCGTCATCTTCACTTCAGCAATACACTGACACAGTGGTTTATCCATGATGGTACAACCATCATCTTCAAAGAAAAACATTATACCCCTTATGAACAAGTTGTCCAATACTTAAGAGATTACATTTTTTATTCCCGGAACATAATAAACATCTCATGGATTTCTTGCACCTAATCTTGTTAAAACATTCACATCTCCCTTCCCCCATAAATAAATCCTACCGAATAGTGTGATCAGGATCAGACACTCTCATCTAACATAGAAAACATTGCTAAGCTTCGTCATATGGTTACTACAACCTATTCAGAAACCATAAATCTTCACTCTTTTCTTCACCATATTACAAGCTAAAAACAAATTCTTACGTTATTTTCTCTAGTGAAATTTGCCTTAGTTCTACTTGGCCATATCTTGTCGCTTTTCCTTTTCTACATTCATTAGCATAATGACCATATTTTTACAATGGCAACATTGACATTGGATTTATCATACCTTGTCCTTGAGCATTCGTTGACCACCTGGCCGGTCGTCTTGGCCATGGCTAGACTTTGAATGTTGCACCTTCCACATGAATGTGAAGGGTTGTTCCTTCCACCGTTTGGCTTCTCCTCTCCCCTTTTTGTTTCCTCCTCGCCTTGCCCTCTTC
The DNA here is from genome assembly GCA_034641835.2 of Pinus albicaulis. Lineage (NCBI taxonomy): Eukaryota > Viridiplantae > Streptophyta > Pinopsida > Pinales > Pinaceae > Pinus > Pinus albicaulis. The sequence goes on from CM076579.1 coordinate 1,612,723,305, forward strand.
CCTCCTCGAAAGACATCCGGGTCTTAAAAGCATGTTCCGTAGATGATTTTTCACTCCTAAATTCAATCTTTGTTCATGGTCATCACAGATGCATGTACCATCTACTAAAAACTTTGTGAGATCCTTGGTCTTTCTATGGTGGTAGAGCAATCACATCAAATCTTGAGGGTAAATCAGAGTTTTTCAACAATCTCTTGTCTTCAAGAGTCTCTCCACGAGATCTTATTTGTGTGACCATTCCAATCACATGAGTGAGAATGAGTCAATAGAGTCTGATTCTTACACAGAGTCTCAGTTCCCTCTCAGAATCGAAGTTTTTGCCGTCTTCACTTTCTCTCCATGCTCAAGATGTCTTGAGAGTTTCCCATGCTTCTTGGATCTCAGGCCGCCGTTATCCTCGAAACACACTCTCATGCATCGCTTGATACAAAAGAAAAGAGCCTTGGCATCTTTCTTTCTTATTTTCTCTTCAATCGTTCTCTCTTCTTGCTTGAGTTAAACATAAAACTCGCTTCATTTGGTTGCCTCTTCAAAGACATCCTCAAAAATTCTCACGATAAGTCTGAGACAAATAATTTTCATATTTATTTACCGTAGTCATAATTTTTCCTATTAAATTGTGGGATGGATACTCTATACTCCATACTAGTGCCGGCTCCACCATTCGCACTCTTAACTATGATTCAAAAAAAATTCGTGATCGTGTTTAAAATTAACTAACTATACCGATGAAGCCACAAAATCCGTATAGAGAAATACTTTTGGATTCTTTCTCTTGCCCGAGTTTACATTGGCTGGAGAAGCGTCGTAATTCAAGAACCTTTTCAAATTTATTTAATTCTTCAAATAGCCCCGTCAACTTACTTCGATACCATGTTGGAATATTGAATGAATTCTAGAATTAAAAAATGGAGAAATAAAAACTTCCCCTCCACAACACGTATAAAATTAAATATCACTCAGAACCGAGTTTCAACTTAATAAAACAAAATTTAATTCAATAAAATGTTTACAAGTTCTTCTCAATAAGTGTAGGATTACAACCGTTACTGGATCGTTACAAAACATGCCTAAAACAAAAAAACTCTTCTCTATCTCTTAAAGAAAAACTCGTTGTAAATTTTTCATTCATCGTCTCAAATATACACCGTGTATTTTTAATTAAGTTCGTCCTTTAAAATAATGCATCGTCGTGCATATCACTGCTTTTTTTTTATTATAATCAAAGCAATCGCATGTGCGTATATATATATATATATATATATATATATATATAACATACAACTTGCTTTGTTTATTAAATAAATTAACAAAACAATTACAATTTTGTTCTATATAAAAAAATATCTAAGAAAATTTAATGTCATTTATCGACATATGACAAATAAAATATCACCGTTGAAAATTTTCATTTATGGCACTAAAAAATTCTCACAAGACCGTTTAAAAAAATTTATGTCGAATTTAAATTGGTGGCAAATGCGGCGCGTGGGTGGCAGACGAGAGGGGCGCAGCCACCACAGCCGGTGGTTACGGGGTCGCCTTCCGCCCCATACACGATATTTGGGGGAGCCAAGACGCAACCTGGCAACCACACATCGTGGGTCAACGCCCACTTACAAGTCAACAAGGTACACTTCCATTAACTCCGCTATTTGAAATCCCGCACCCGCAATCACCGCCACCAAGGTTGTCGGTTTAACCTCTCGCGTTGATCAACGTCCCGTTACCCGCAAATCAGTTCTCGAGCGGTTGGAATTACATTCCAACATAAAATTGAGTCAATGTTGTTCCGTTTTCGCATTAATTATTTGCAACGTAATTTTAAGAAGTGCTCTCCACGTGCAATGCACTTTGTTCATCCATTTTTTTTTTAACAAAGAAGATTTTTTATTATCGTTATAATTTATTTTTATTATTTTAAATAAATAATTATCATTTTTCATGAGAATTTCAAAAGTTATTTTTCTAATCTATTAAAAAAATTAACATAATTTTTATAACAAAATTTATCAAAACTTATAATTATTATAAGTCTCACACCCTAATCATCTCGCTCAAGCAGTCCATGTCATTCATCCATCCAATCTATCGAATGGGCGAAGTGATGACTTGATTCTCGTTGACAACACTTTGGTACTCCGAAGGCCAAGGTTGTTTGTGATTTCTTAATTTTGTTTGAGTAGCAGAAATTTTTTATGAAAATGTGTAGCATTGTTTAAAATGCAATAAATTTTAGGGAAAGGCTTTGAACTCACTAACTCTATACGCTTAGATAGTTGTACCTTCATGGCGAAGGAGGACATCATCTATACATGAATAAATGCCTATTTTGTGTTTGCTCCGCGAATGGAAAAAGGGCTAAAGAAGGAAAAATTAAAATAGTTGTGCTAATTAATTAAAGAAAAGTTAATAAGTAAATGAATAAATGCTTCGTTTGTATTCACTCCCGCTCATCGAGAAATGGCATGCAAGAAAACTAAAATTATTTTAGGAAATTAAAGAAAAGTTATTTTCTAATTTTTAAAATAATTAAAATTACTTTCTAGGATAACACGATAACATAAAAAAATAAAATAAACTTTCATGAAACCAAACTCGGGCAAAACTCAATTTTCTCCGAAACCCGCTTCGGGGAAGTCACGTATATGAAGATGATCCGTGATTGAATTTAATGTAGTGTTCAAGTGTCATTAGCAGAGATACTCCGTGCATAGATTTATTTTTCGAATAGAGAGAACATGGATGGTAGACAGCATAATTGTCAATAGACCGTAGTTGATTATTCTTAATAATCCATAAAGAAATGAACTATTAACGAATATAGATAGGAAGCCTATGTTCGCTATTGGCAAGTTAAATACAACATAAAGGAATGAAGCTAGTAGAAGGAAAATGAAATCATAAAATCGAAATCAAAAGAGGATCACTTAAATAAAAGGAAATGTATTTGTAATTGAAGCTCAGTGAGGTTCTATTCTTATCCATTACATTCATACACCATAAAAGGATGGAACCTATCCCTCGAATAATTTTGAGCGAAAATGAAAGAAATGTCATGCAATAATAAGAATTGAGATATAATGGCTGAAATGAGATACAATGGCTGAATTGAGATACTATCCCATCTGTGAGAGCGGAGAAAAGAAAAAGAAATAATGAAACTGAAATGAATGTATTCGGGTTTTCTATGAGAGCAGAGCTTAGATGAAATGCAGTTATAATCGGAATCCCGTGGAGGCTACTATTCAACACATAAAAATAAATGGAAGCTATCTCTTTGAAATAATTCGGACAGAAATGGAAAAAATGCCTTTCACAAATTTCACTAGAGCATGCCTAGTTATAAGATGTTTACAACTTCCCTTCAGTAGATTATTGAATATTCTAATGATCTATGGAGGGACGAGCTTAAATAGATTATTCTAGTTGATTATTCGAATATTAATCCATTTTTCGAATAATCTAAATCAACTCAATGGATGGATGGGTGAGGTGAAAGAAACCGACTAACGATTTGACGTACTGATAAAGAAACTAAGCCTGGGTTTGCGTAGTTACAACATAAAATAAACAAACCAGCAGAAGGAAAATGAAATAATAAAACTGATACTAGTGGGATCGCTGAAATGACAAGGAAAAGAAACAGAACAGAGAAAAGCAGAGCGAAAATAAATTAATATAGCAAGTACCTGAAATTAAAATAAGCCATTACTCTGAGAGCCCTTGACCGCCCTTACTGCAGTGGATGATTGAATTGCCTTGTCTCTTATCACATACATACGACGAGACAGGCTGGACACCAACATGGACTCAGTCTTAAGCATAAGCACACAAGCACAGAGTTTCACTCAGACACACACACCAAAACACACATAGATTCAGACGTCCAACAACAGAAGGACATTTACGAAGTAAATGTGAAATTTCCGCACTTCTTGATGAAATGATATATACATATCTAACCCTCCTAACAACGGATATAATGATAACGCTCCTTCCTGCAACGGATACATATAACGTTCTTTTCTTTTCAAAGGATACATTGAAAGCGTTCCTTTCAATCGTTATATTTCCCTCCCTCTTTAGCCAATCCAAATTTTAAAATTTGTCCAACCCACCAATATATAAAATGCAGGTATTATTAAAAAACACGCATGTGCATGCTTTCTTTTTCTTCAATTGCGATTTTTGTTTTTTTATTTTATAGTTTCGTTTTTAGGATGTATATATTAGTCTTTAATTACTGTAAATTTGTGATATTTTTCCAAATTTAAATTAAGTATCATACTTTTTCGATAGAAATTTATTAGACTTTTATGGATGTTACATTGGTGAGATATGACCAGTGGTTTGATATAGGATTTCATTAATGTATAGGTAGAATGTAGTTTTTAGATTTTCTTGTGAAATATAATTTATTTTTTAGAATATCGAAATCAAATTATAATATAGAAACTTATTGTAGAAAATGAAATTGTAAACCAAAATGGTAAGGTGCAGAGTTTTATAAGAAGTAACAGGGTGGTTTTTTGAATAAGTTATTTCAAAAAATTCTATAAGGTAATTGTGCAAACAATTTCTTGTCTCCTCTCTTTCATCGTCACCTTCTAATTCCAGCACCACATTTTCTTTTTCATTTTTAAATCCAGGGAATGTCTTTTGGGGAAACTCAAGTAGTGTTGTGGATGGAATTCCTAATAAAATTATTGGTGTAACCTATATTCCAAAACTATGTGGATTTATCATAGATACAAGTTGGCACAAATCTCGAAAAATGCCTAATGAAATTTAGAGCAATCAATTGAGCTAACCTCTTGGACTAGTTTCAGCTGCACTTGATAAGTTCTTGATGAGATTTTGGTTAAATGTATCCAATATATGTGTATTTGCAGCAATCCAGAAACTATAGGAACTAATTAAAGAGATTAAAGAAAAAGAATGTGAGCATAAAGGAATGTAAAACTAATTTATATAGCTTCAGAAAGAAAACCATGATAATGACCATACCATGTTTTCTTTTTATGTGACAACTTGTTGTATATATATATTATATACAAAAATTGAATGAAACATATCTATTTATTTATATATATATATATTAATCCCTTTGAAGAAGATTTGGGACTTCTACAAATTAAAATGAACTATGATAATACTTGCTTCTTAATTTTTCTAGCGTCTTATCAAACAAGTGAAGCATGTAGCTGGGAGTCTGTGCCGATAATGAAATATTGACTAAAAAGCTATGAGCCCATAACGAGAAAAGGGAAAGAAAAGGTATAACCTATTCAGATTGATATAATGACCTACCTGAATATTTTGAGAGTAAATCTAGTGAGGAGACCGTGGCTAGTGTTGAGGTAATGGAATTATCTATTCAGTCCCTGTTCTAGACCTTAGCTCAAGTTGAGGAAAGGGTACTCAACTTCATAGTTATAGAGCTAATGAGATGTAGAAGTTGAATAAAGGGCACTTGAATTGACAGTCAAAGAGAAATTTACAGAGCTAACGAATTGGAATTTCCTTCTTCTAGTGAAGCTAGAACCCGCTTGATTTTTTTTTAGTGGAATAAGTTAATAGTTAAAATTTTATTTAACTACTTAACTAACAAACTAAAAATATATTTAAAATGACTATATAAAAATACATTTTTTGAAATTTGTATAAAACCATATGTTGGATATGTGATTAAACATTTTACAATGAATACACCTATACAACACAATTGTCACTGGACATGATCATTTGCAACAAGTTATCACTACTGCAGAGTAAAATATGATTCAACTAAACATATTCTTCATTTCATATAATTACATGAAATAACAGTGACCTAGGAATGGATATCCAACGGCATAGAAAATCGTCAAAGAGGCTAGGCAGGGAGAATGCTTACTCATGCTTCTCGGAGTTATAATTTCCTCAAAAATTGTATTTTGTTGTGCAAGCTAGAAGTGAAAATAATGTTTGTTGCATCATACAAATAGTTTGGGTTTTAGGGCAGGGTTTCATGTTGGGGGCTTAAGGAAGGCAGTTATGGAAAATTCACAGTTCTTGAAAACTATGAGAATTTTAACGCAGAAGAATTTGAAGTGCTAAGAGCATTTTTCTATTAGAGGTTAAGTTGCTGCAACAACAGCCACTTCTAGTGAGGCAGGAGAGCTTACGTCAATGCCTGTAGAAACTTCAACGATATTCTTAGGTGCACATGTTAGAACACTGAAGAAGGTGATACCTCTAGGATTTATGTTCTTTTTCATATTATTTAACTACGCCATTCTGAGCGACAGAAAGGACATATTGGTTGTGACAATTGGTGGCAGTAATGCAGATACTGTACCATTTTTGAAGACTTGCGTTAACCTACCAATGGCTATTGGTTTCATGATTGTCTATACTAATATTTCTAATGTTCTATCCAGTGAAGCGCTCTTTTATACCTGCATATTCCCCTTCTTCGGCTTCTTCTGTTCATTTTCTTTTTTTTTATGTACTCTCTCATAAATTTATTTGTACCGCACGAGGTTGGAATATAAGCTTCTTTAGATGTTATGTCCGAGCTTTTTGGGGCTGATTTCAATTCTTTGTATATGGACGTTTTGTGTGTTTTATGTCTTGGTAGAGCTATGGAGAAGTGTGGTTGATTCGGTGTTGTTTTGGGGTTTTCCAATCATGCATGTTTGCTTTCTGAGTTTATTATCACGTGTATCGTCAACAATGCACCTAATCAATTTCAACCATTTTTTGTTGTGGAAAAACGTTGATTATTTGGTGATTTGTAATTTTTGATAAATTGTTCTTATAATAGAATTTGAGTCCATAGATACTTGAAAACTTTCTAGAAAATTAGCCCTTAAAATTTTCCATGTTCATCTTCAGGGTGGCATCTAATCTGATGATCCACTACATCGCTTTCATTCATCAATTCATAGTGAGAGGTTGAAAAGAGAGTCTCTTAATTTATTAAACTCATTAAAAAAGAAGGAAAAGAGTGAGAAGCAGCGATATTGGTAAGGAGGATGGAATGAAGACGGGGAATGGGGAAGGAGGTTGGTGGAATGAAGAGGAGGTAGGATCATAGAAAAGGTGACAGGTGACCAGGAGAAATGGCAAGTGGCCTCTCATTGGAAGCGTGAAAGTTTCAAATTTTGGATATGTATGGCGGTTTTAAACATTAGTGCATGGGTTCTTTTTTTGTTTCCATTAAAACTTTAAATGACTTTGAATGAATGCTAGCTTTGAACTAGCATTAAACTAAAATGTTTTGAGATTTGAAGTTTAGTATCCTACGTTTTAACAAGAATTGTGAAAGTCATACTCTTTTTCCTCCATTGAGAGGTCGAAACAAAAAGATTGGATACATTTTTTTTTAATTCAGTATTTATGTTTAAGAATTGGTTAAAACATGAATGCAATGCTTAGTCAAATCAATTTAATGTTAGTTTAACGTCCAATGAATGCTATAGTACTTTCACTGCCGTAGGGAGGGACTAATAAGTTGGTCTTATACAAACACTACAAAGTAAGGGTGATGCCCAAGGAGCAAGAAAAAAAGCTACTACCAAAGGATTTTTTGGCTTATGACTTGGAGTAACATTGAATCACATCGACCGTAACATTATATGTTTTCTAGTATGTACATAAATGTTTCTGTATAAAATATATAACACACATCAATCAATATGTATCAAAGGCATGCTCATGGTGGGGTATGTTTACATGTATATGTTTAATATGTATATGATATATGCTATGCTTCACAATTTTTCAATGTTGTATGTGCTTGGATATGGGTTTTCGTGCATGACATATTACACACACACAAAAAGGATATTCACATGCATTACATCTGGATCCGAGTTGGCATCCATATCAATATGAAACTCATGCAAATAGTAGATTTGTCATTGGGTTCCTTAGTATTTCAATAGTAACTACAATGACTATCATTAAATATATTTGGGTTCAATCAAGTTTTTAGATGGGGGATTAGGATAAAAAACCTACCCCAACCCCACTAACCCACTCTCATTTTTCATAAATCTTCTCGAGAAATCGCTTCACAATTTTCCTGATTTTCTTTCAAATCCTAATGTCTTCATCCTACAAATTTTAAACGGGTTTTAGCTTGTGACCATGGCATTACAGTCTTACCATTTTTTTTTGTGGTCTAGTATATCTTCGGCACGTTTGAGGTATCAACTTTCAGAATATGGTCAGTTAAATTTCTTTATTTTTTTCCCATAATATTATATGCTTCTCTTAAAAATTTTCCTCTGTTTTCATTTCCTCTTTATTGGGAGATTCCCCCTCTAATGTTTATGCCAATTTTTGAATTGTAAGGCGATTCAAGGACTGTGATTGAGGGTTTTTCTCAAAACAACGAGGATTTTTACTTGGCTTAAGGTTTTTCTAATTAATTAACGTCCATGGATCTTATAACTTGTTCTTTTGCAAAGTATTTCCTCTTTACTCAATCCTAGGTACTAGTCGCAACTTGTTTTTGATTCTATAAGGGTTTTTACTTCACAATATTGGAAAGATGCCAACTCTAAGGTTTTTTTCTTTGTGTTATTTCTATTTCTTGTGTATCCACACAAAATTTACGGTGTTTTCGGAAATAAACACCTTCTCTTCAATCTTTTCCCAAGTAGAATGAAAGACTCTACACATAAGAATGAAACCCTCTATTGTTTTTTTTTTCTTCTACAATAAACCCTCAATCATGAATTTATTTAATGATGCTTGTTACATACATACATATATGTTTTATTGAACATATATTCCTAGTAGGATTTCATTTGTTCATCTATAAGATACATGGAGCAAGGCTCACTCTTCTCACTATTTCGGATCAATATAAAATTGTCATGGGATATTTGTATGATATAGGAATGTGGTTCTTCATTTCCAAGAAGGAATATTGTCAATTATTAAATTTTGACTGAGTATATTGAGTTGTTATTTGTAGTTCTCGTACCCTGCTCATAACTTACTTTTCTTTTAATAACAAAAACTTGGTTTTTTTCACGATCATGAGCCTTTCTCTAAAAATGTATATTCGTAAGGATTTTATTCTAATTATATATATTCATATTTTAATAATATTAGGGTTATCATTCTTTCAATCTATTGAAACGAGTTAGAGTCAAAAACCCATAAATTTCACTCATTCAATGTGAAAGCTACAATAATTATTAATGTATTTTTTATTTACATCTTTAGGACTATGTGTGTTGTTTCTATTCATAGATTCAGAATTTCCCTTTTTATGGAAGAGAGTATATATATTTAATTAGCAAATGTCCATTTCCTACCTAATATTTAGTTATATTTAAATCTTCTATACATACATCTTCAGGTATTGGTAAACTCATATATATATATATATATTTTTTTTTTATTGTCATTTACGTTTACACTAATTTTTTTTATAGAAAAACATTACCTTTTCTCAGGCTTACCATTTGAAATATTTGTAAGGTTGTTACTTATCCTTAAAAGAATATGGACTTGTTATGCAGCTGAAAGCTTGTATGAATCAATATTTTCTTTTTCGTGTTTCTATGATTTTGTAATTCAAATGTAAATATATATAGATACATATAGTACAATATCATATATTATCTAGTTGAGAGATCCCGTGGATTCCTGTAGTGGGGGACCACCACCGGCTCTTTGACCCCTCATTTTCCAAGTGAGTAATAGGTTTTTATAGTTACAACATAAAAGAATCAAACGTAAGAAGGAAACTGAAATGAATGAGATCACTGAAACGATCATACTGGATTTTTCTTTGAGAGTAGAGATTAGAGGAAATGTATCTATAATTGAAGGGCACATAGGTTACTATTCTTATATATTACATTGATAAAATATAAAAGAATAGAACTGATCCCTTCAATAAGTTATGTGAAATGAAATAATTTCATTGTAATATATGATTTGAGATACAATGGTTGCAATGAATTAAAAAGAAACTATCACATCTCTGAGAGGAGGAAAAAGTAAATGGAAAATGAAATAATAAAACTCAAATGACTGGATTTGGGTTTGCTATGAGAGCAGAGCTTAGAGGAAATATAGCTATAATCAAATCTCATGGAAATTATTATTCATCACATAAGAGAATTGAAGTAATCCATTTGAAATAATTTTGAGAGAAATGGAAGAAATTCCCTACACCAAATAAAAATTTGATATACATGGAAATACATTTCAATAGCTTAAATGAATTTAAAAAAACAAGGAAAATAGGAATGAAAATAAATTAACATTACATGTTCTTGGAATTAAAATCACCCATTAGTGAGAGAGATAAGAGGCATTAGTGATAAAAATTACTGAAACGCACTCAATTACTAAAACACATTCATATATTATACACAATGGTGTATGTGTAAACACACACGCACACACAAATTACATTGAGATTACTCTATTAAATAGAGTTTATGAGATCCAACTTATTCCGAATTTAGAGAGAGAGGTTGATAGAATTTTTCAACCATCACAAACCAATTTCTCAAATATAGAACATAAGCATTAACTCCAACATCCCCCCTTAATTATTACATTACATGAATTATTGAAATCACTCATAAATAACAAAATAATCAATCATTCTTTAGCTTATCAGTAGATTCTCCATCAAGTTGCCTCATAACCCTCGTAAAGATGTAGTTGGCAAGTTGGATTCCCGAGTTCGCTTTCTCAACTCCAGAAGAAAAGACCTCCCGAAGTCAATTACTGGACAACATCCCAATCTATCGCATAACCTCATTAGAAAACCACTCTACGTCTTCAACGAATGAGGGATCCTTCCCTAGATCTGCAACTGCCATACTATCTCGACAACCATCCATGTTGAGCCTTACTGCCACTCAATCTTTTAAGTACTAGCTTTAGACACATAGCTGAACTGCTAGTCATTTTATGGATGAGCTCCCATCTACCGAGATACATGGGTGCAAACCCTTGTATTCGCTAGTTATATAGAAGAGCCATCTAAATACGAAATGTATCTAGATTGAACTATTACATCATGACCTTCTTATCTAATTTGAAAATTCATCCTCACTTAATTTACAAATAATTTATAGTACTAGAACCATAAGGAATTTCAATAGACATGAAAAAATAATATTGGTACAACTTTAGCTATATGCACATGTCTCGCAACACACAGATCTATGCTTTAAAATCCTTTTGAAAATCTCTACGTATCATTTCAACCTGGAATTTAGCTCCTTTCTCTGTTAGCTTGTGCTTCCACTTAATCCGGCTCATCTCTTCTCACAAATCACAATTTTCAGACATCATTCACTGTTTTTCTCCACAGAACAAGCTCCGCGGCTTTCTCTGCACAGATGTTTCTTCTACAGTACAAAGCGTTTCCAAAGGAGGCAGCAAAACATGTGCATAATCAACTCTGCCAATATAGGAATAAAAAATATTAAGTGATTACCATAAAAGTTACAAACTAATGCTATAATGATTCTGACATTATACGAATTTCTGGAATCTTTAAGCAACCAAACAAGTTGCTCTAAGAAAAGAGTTCGCTTTCTATTGCGGAAACTTGTTGATCTTGCAATGCTTGAATTCTCTGTATGTTTTGGGGTTGAACAATTGAGGTTTGTTCTCATCGATCAATTCCTTCATGGGGCCGACGATGGTGTCAAGAGGTGGGCTGCAGAAAACTGGCCACAACATCCTCATCCCGTCTTTGCTCACCACGCTCTTATATTCCAAATGCCATCGTCATCCATATTGGGGACCAACTCGAGATATTGAGCAATGGAAGATACCAGAGCATTTTGCATTTTTTAAATCGAATCACATTCCGTAACAGAGCGGAGATGTAAACCAAATGATCGTAGTGAGATTTGTTTTAATTTGCGAGGTGCGGGTGTTTGGAAACACTCAGGGTATGGAAATATTGAGAATATAAGTCATGTCGAAGCGCGCACTAGAGTCATCTCGCCACAAATTATAGAAATAACTAAAAAGCACTAACACACAACACATAGGCCTCTGATCCTGTGCTTCGATACCATGATAGAAATAACTAAAATACACTCAATTACTAAAACACACTCATATATTATACACAATGGTGTATGTGTAAATACACACGCACATACAGATTACATTCACATTACTCTATTAAATAGAGTTTCTGAGATCCAACTTATTCCTAATTTAGAGAGAGAGGTTGAGAGAATTTCTCAACCATCACAAACCAACTTCTCAAATATAGAATGTAAACATTAACTCCAACATTAGAGAGAGAGCAGTGGATGTTTAGATCATCGGTCGACCTTCCAACAATGGATGATCTCGTCACCTTGTCTCCTATGACATCGACACTTCCAACACTGGAGGATGATCCAACACTTCAAGCAGTGGATGATCTGATTTCCTTGTCTCTTATCACATACATACAAGATGAAAGACTTTGCACAAAATGAAGTCAATGAAATCTATAAATTAAATTCATATTGTTGTAACTTCCGGAAGAAGATGTTTTTAAGTTATAGGAAATCATATTTATTAAAATTAGTGAATGAATAAATGCCTCTTCTGAATTTTCTCCTTCTACTGGAGAGAGGGCTAAATAAATAAAATTAAAATTATTTTTGGTAATTAACGAAAACTTATTTTATAGTTTATGCAAAAATTGCTTAAATCCATTCTCCATAAGTCCGTCAAGGATTGAAAAATATAGGCTGAGAAGTCATGGATCTTAATATTTGAATAACAAAGCTATGAATTATGATTAATTTTTTGGGAGGGAGATTTTGTGTATAGAATTATTTTTGGCACAGAGATAACATGTAGCTCTAAACCGAGGATAGGATTTATATGATTGGTATCTTAGGATGCTTTCCGCCAAGACATCATTGCTGCATGTCTAGTTTTGAGATGTTTAAACCTTCGCTTCATTAAATTATTCTAATGATCTATTGATGGATGAGACTCCTCGAAGATTATTATAATAATAATACAGTTAGTGACGAGATTCCTAGTTTATTATTCTAATAATATAGATCAACCGAATTTATGGATGGCGGATATGAACAAAAAATACTAACAGTTTTATGGATCGATAAAGAAACTAAGCCTAGGTTTCCATTATTACAACGTGAATGAATCAAACTACCAGAGGAAAAATGAAATAATAAAACTGACACGAGTGGGATCGCTGAAATGACAACGAAAAAATAGAGCAGAGAAAAGGAGACGGAAATTAATTAATATAGAGAAAAGCAGAGAACAAATAAATTAATATAACATGTCCCTGAAATTAAAATAAACCATTGCTGATAGAGAGCACTCGGTCACCCTTCCAACAAAAGATGATTGAATTTCCTGGTCTCTTATCACATACAAATGACTGGACGAGCTTGGCACCGGCGTGGAATTATACTTACTTAAACATAAGAAAAAGCATAGAGTTAGACTCGAACACCACCATATCACACATAGAATCATACATCTGAACATAGAAAGACAAGGAGGAAGTAAATGTGATATTTCCGCAACTCATAAATTTATTTTTATAACATATGTTTCTTATTGGAGACTTTATACACATAATGTTCCTTTCAATGGATATAGTGCACTCATTTCATAAGGAGGATGATAAAGCTCATTTGAATGGATATATTTCCTTCCCTTTTTCATAGACAAAGGAAAATCCATCCAATTGTCAAATTTAGAGAGCTATCATATAGAATGGGTAAGAAGGAGGATCGGTATCCGTATCCTCTGAATCCATGGGACTGGGGTCCCATCCCATCCATATCGGCGATGGGTCTGGCGGCAAGCATGAATCGTAGTTTGACCCTGCGAGGGCTGAGGGCGCTAGCCACAGTTCCAGCTGTCATCCTGAAGGGATGAACAGCGATCCCGACGTTCTTAGAAAACCCATAAAGCGACAAATCAATCCTAATCAGGCAGGGATGGCATGACGCGGTGGAAGCAAGACCTCCTATGGACCTGGAAACACATGCTCCTCAATCTTCAAATGTCAATGTCACTATAAGGAAAAAATCAAAAAACAATAAGAAACAGAACAAAGAAAAGTTCAAATCTATTTCTCTGTTAGCTGAAGGAGAGGCCAACTTCACTGACATTCCCATATCGGCGGCTGAAGTTAATTGGGATGTTTCGCGGGCGCTTAGAGCAAGCAACCCAGATCTGGGTTTGCAATGAATCATATTTTATCACTGAATATCCGGGGTATAGGTGATGGCCCCAAATCGCATTGCCTATGGGAATTGATATTAGACAGTAAGTGCAACATCTTTTTGGGTCAGGAGACTTTGTGTATGCAGGAGAAAGCTCTAAGGATTTTCCTTAACTACAGACTAGGGTGGTTTGCGGCGGCTACTGGTTCAATTCGCCACTCTGGAGGATTAATCGCTATGTGGGACCCAGGATGGTTTACTTTCAAAGCTTATAGTTTCTCTGGTGGGATTCTTCTCTTCGGTCATATGAGAGGTATGGATGAACCTATCAACATCATTAAATTATATGCGCCATATGCGGGTATAATTTCTTTCTGGAAGAAAATGCAAGATGCTGGCATCCTAAGACTGCCAAATCTGGTTGTGATGGGGGATTTTAACATCACTTTACAGGCTGATGAATTATGGGGTAATTATGCTCGACTGGATCCACTTTCAAATTTCTTAAATGAAATGTTCTTCGATTTGCATATGGTGGACGTTAGACCCTGCCCGCTGATTCCCACATGGACAAATAAAAGGAAAGGGAGAGAATATATTGGGAAGCGTCTAGACAGGGCTTTGATAAAGGATAATTTAATTGACAGATGGGGGACCCCCAGATCATTGGTTATGGTCTCTGATGTATCTGACCACATGCCCATCTCTTTATCATGGAACGCGTGGAGTTTTTACAAAGGTATTCCATACAAGTTTAACCGAGTTTGGCTTGATGATGCTGATTATATCAATCTGGTTAAAATGACATGGAATGAGGAGGTTGATTGTGATGTGCCAGCCCCTATAGAATGCTTTCATATCAAGCTTCAAAGGTTGAAAGCGGCTTCTAAAAAGTGGGAAGTACAGAAAAAAGCATCCCTCAAGGCTGAGCTTGGGGACATCAAAGACCAAATGGAGGCGATTTATAGAGGTTTCGTAAATAAGGCACCGAAGGAGGTGTCATATGTTATCCTTGAACAGCTCGGGAAAAGAAAGAGGCAGATTCTGGAGATTGAAGAAACTACATGGAAGCTCAAGAGTAGGATTAAATGGCTGAAGGAGGGTGATCTCAACACTAAATTTTTTCATAAATATGCATCAGATAGAAGGAACAGGAATGCGATATGGTGGATTAAAAAATCAGACGAAACTTTTGCAATATCAACTGAGGAGATACAAAAAGAGGCCTACTCACATTTCTCTGATTTTTATCAAAAAGAGCAGCCAGCTGACCCAGAAAACCAATCATGGTTTTTGGATCATGTACCGAGAATGTTTGAGTCGGCGGCCATCGAGATTCTTGAATAGGAAATCAACGGGAATGAAGTGCATAAGGTCCTGAAGTCATTCGCACATGACAAATGCCCGGGGTCGGATGGCTGGCCGATGGAATTTTTCACTTTCTTTTTTGACATTATTGGTGATGAGCTAACGAAGGTGATTGAAATGATTAGGAAAAGAGGACATATGCCTGAAAACTTAAACTCTACCTTCATAGCTCTGATTCCCAATGTGGCTGATCCACAATCTTTTACTGATTTTAGACCGATTTCTTTATGCAATATTATGTATAAAATCACGTCAAAAATCATTTCAAATTACATCAGATCTATCTTATCTGATCACATCAGCCTCGAACAATACGGTTTCCTACAGGGACGCTCCATACATGATGCGATTTCCATCACACAAGAAGTATTACATTCGGCGCATATTGGTAACAAGGAAGCATTAACTATGAAATTCGATATACACAAGGCTTATGATTCGGTTGACTGGTCCTATATAAGTCTTCTACTTCTCAAGATTGGTTTGCCAATCATAATCATACGATGGATTATGTCATGTATATCTATGGTTAGACATGTTGTGTTGGTTAATGGAGTTCCCACTCTTTTCTTTGGTGCTGCCAGAGGACTTCGCCAGGGTTGTGCCCTCTCTCCACTTATTTTTATACTGGTTCTTGATGGATTTAGTAAGAGATTACACTATGCTGAAGAGCAAGGTATTATAAAAGGCTTCACTTTCTCTGAATCTATCTCTACCAATCACTCACTCTTTGTTGATGACATGCTGCTATTTGGATATCTCAATAGGAATCACTGGTTTTTTATTCACATGCTTTTGATTAGGTTTGAATCAGCCACGGGGTTAGGGATGAACAAAGACAAATATTTTCTCCTATTTGACAAGGGTGACTTAGAGGAGATTCTCTTTATCGCTGATTATTTGGGGATTCACTCCCAACATATTTATGAAGGCTTCACATATCTGGGATAATTTTTAAAACCCTGTGGTTATAAGTGCAGAGATTGGATGTGGTTAGTGGACCATTTTAGAACTCGTATATACAGGTGGACTCAAAAATCGTTGTTTATGGGGGGTCAGCTCATTCTTATTCAGGCTGTATTGTCACAATTGATGGTCTATTGGGGCCATCTCTATTATTTTCCAGCAAAGATTGTGGAGCTCATAAACAGGATCATATCCCAATTTCTGTGGGGAGGTACAAGACTTGACAAGAAGCTTCATCTCTGTCAGATGGACATCATCTGTAGACCATTTGATTTTTATGGATGCGGGGTACTTAATACTGGGTTCTTCAACATTGCTCTATTAATTAAATAATTTTGGCGTGCTATAAATGGAGATAATATATGGTGTGCTATTATAAGGTGTAAGTACATTACTGGAGATATTTTTCATCAGTTATTATGTAGGGAATTGATTTGTCCATCCAATGTGTCTATTATCTGGGGCGGCTTTAAAAAATCCTTTCTTACATATGTGACCACGTGACCTGGAGTCTTAATGATGGCGGAAGGATTCCCTTGGCTTTCAAAGATATCTCTGGTCACTCCTCGGACTGTACTGTTTCTCCTCGTCTATTATCATGCCTAATGCAACGGGGGTTCATTTTATTATCACAGACCATTTCTGGATGGTCTCATGATGTGTCGTCTTTCAAAAATGCTGAACAACTGGGATTAGCGGGGGAAGACGCGATGGAATGGCAGGAGATTTTGGTGTCATTCAAAACTGTTGTTTTTTTCCAATCGTCGGGAGGAGACAAATTCATTTGGAACAGGCCGCTGAAGAATGACGCTATCATTGTAAAAGATGCCTACAGGTATATCATTTTCTCTGCATCGGGGGGTACCACTTCCAAGATTTTCTATCCTTATTGGAAGCGCAATGTGCCCACCAAGATTACCCTTTTCGGATGGTTGGTCTGGAGAGGCAAAATTATGACATGGGATAATCTTTGCAAAAGGGGTTTACAAGGGCCGAATCGATGTGCTATATGCTATATGTAGGCTGAAAGTACTTCGCACCTGTTCTTCACTTGTCCTGTTATAAAAAATATGTGGAGATATTTTGCGCCTCACATTTCTAATCCTAATTGGTCTGCTTCAGAGTTTATTTCAGCTGTTAGGGACTGGGACAGGCTTAAAGGCAAATACAAGTCACTCCCTTTCTATTTTATTTGGGAAGTTTGGATTGGCAGAAACTATCTCATATTTGAAAATAGGCCTTTTCTCTCGCACATTATCATGTCCAATATCATGAGCTGGATTTTAGATTGGAGTGACACTCCTCAAGTGGTGGTTGACGGATCTATTAGAAACAGACCCCATGAGATTCATATCCCAGCAATATATTTTGATGGGGCATCGAAGGAAGGCATCATGGGATGTGGTGTATGGGTCAAAATATCCCAACGAGAGAGAATTCACATATACTGGAATGGGGGTCCTGGCACTAATAACAAGGCAGAAATCATGGCACTTTGGGGTAGCCTCCTCGCTGCATCAATTATCCAAATACAAAACCCAAATTTCTACGGAGACTCCAAGCTGGTTATTGACTGGATACACAGCAGATGTGATTTTACTATTCCAACTCTGAGGGGATGGATGTAGAGGAATCTTCACATGTGGCAGACCTTAAAATGTCCTCCTATTACTCATATCTATAGGGAGAATAATACCAGGGCGGATGGTCTATCCAAAAAAGGCATCTCTGCAGATTTTGGCCAGATGTATTTACTTCAATACTTAGATGGGGTACAGACAAGGTCTTCGATGATACCAATTCCATGACGCTCTCATACTATCCTTCTCCCTTATGTTTTTACTTTTTTCATCATGTTCTTATGTTCATAGTTGTATCGGCTATATTCTCCGTACTGCTTTACTCCTTCCATACAGTTCCTTTTGGTAATGGAATCAACACAAGCGTGCCTGTAGGAATACTTTTCCATGTTCTATTGTAACAGGCTGACTCATATGGGACATGGTACTGTATGGTATTTTCCCTTCTCGGTTCGGTATCTACATCAGGCGAGGCGGTATATATATTGCAAGGTCATTATATTTTGCTATATCCATGTCAGAGTACCTTGTTATATTGTTTTCCTTTGAATGATCGATAGTCTGTCCATTTATTTTGTTTTTTCTACTTCAAGCGAGCGGATCAACAAGCGAGCGAGACTTCCGGGGTCGCTATATAATTGGCACTTGGTTTATTGCTGCTATTTCATGCCTACGATCCCTGTCTTTTTCGCGTAGATTTATGTTGCTGATCATATCAAGCGAGCCTACTTACCTGTGTACATAGACCTGTCTGCTCTTTTGTATGCATCTTCTTCATCTGTGCGGGTGATCTCTGGGTGTACAAGTGAGCCTGTTTGGTGACCTTCATGTGGGATTGTCTCATCTTTACTGGCTTCTGTTTTCATCCTATATTTTGAATGTCTTCCTTTCTTTGCATCTTCTTTTCTTCTCTGTGCCATGACTTTGATGTATCTATTTTATCCTGGCATAGGTATCAATGATTCAGGGATGCTCAGAAAGATTTATTTTGGTACTGGTTTTACCACCCGTAATTTTTCTTGCCATGTACATCAAATGCCTTCTCTTATGGAGGGTTCTTGATCGTATTTGGGAATCTCGTTTGTTCTTGCTGTCTTGACAACCGCGAATGTTATGTTGATCATGTACTGTTATATTACTTCACCTAATATATACAGCGTTTTTTTTCCTCTGAAAAGAAAAAAAAAAGAAAAAAGACAGTAGTCAGACCAGGACCATCCCTAAAGTTCGAAATTAGACCTGAAAATTAGCAATCAAATTAGTTAAAATAACCCAAAAATTATAAAAACTAGTAATAAAATTTTTGAAAATAGTGATAGCTGCGTGTTGAAAGGGCAATTGAGATGCTTTTGAAGATTGGGTATATCCGATTCTTGAACCCAATGCTTATGACTTGATTTTATTACTTGAACTTGACTTTAATAGAGCAGGGCTAGTCTTATCATTATCCCTAGGAGGGAACGCTGAGGAAACTATCAGATATTAACCAACAAATGTAAGACAAATAGAATAAGTTTATATTTTTTGATAGCACTTGACCTTCCCTAATCTGGCTGGCTTGGTATATAAATTTATTTTGTGGTAAATTTATTAATTCTTAAGGTGGAAAGGTGGTGGGAAGGTGCAACCCTCATTCAAGTGAGTGAAAACCAACCTAGCCTTGAGAACAAATAAACTTGGACATAGGAGGAGGATTTTTCAGGGAAACATGGAAATGTGGATGGGATTGCTCTTGTTGGGAGGATGAAGAAGGGTAGCAAGAGAGGATACAATAAGAAGGAGGATTCAGATGTAGTAAATACATACTTTATTAATATTATTTTTGTTCGATGAAATGAAATGGAACATTATGCAAGAAAATGTCCATTGAATAATAAGGAGAATAAACATGTTGCAGTTGGGACTGTAGCAGGTATAGAAAAGGTTACTTGTTAGATGGAGAATGCATTCTCCATGTTCTCTTGTTTGGCTTCTAACACTATTACTAGTGTTGGATGCTATGTGAACAGTGAATCTTCAAGACACATAACATATGACATGTCATTATTCAACAAATTTTCATAGCAAGGAGGCATGGTGGGGCCACTTGGCATTTCCCAAAGTAGGTCGCTCCACTAAAATATTCTTGAACCTTGCTCTCCTATTGTCAAGCAAGCAATATATCCCTCTCCTTATGGTCGAGCCTACTTTCATATGAATTCAAAATGCCTTGATTTATTTGAATATGATCATGGAGGGAAAGATGGAGGAAGTGATTCATTGAAAGGTGAAAATATTATGATGCATGGATTGGCAGGAAAGACATGCTCTGTTCCCAGAATTAGTCCCAACCTTGCGCCCTATCGGGGCTGATGAGATATGCACTAGGTTTCTTTATAAAGAATCCATTGTCAAGAGGGAACGTGAGAAAATGCAAAATTTAAAGACCATGTACATGGAAAGCATGATGCATGCAAGGAACGTGGTGATAAAATTCGTCATCCTCCCATGACTGCAAGACAAGGTTGACTATAATGCCTTTGCCTTTGATGCTTCAACCCCTATTACTTCTCCTTATGTCTTTGAAACAAGCTCTCTCTTTGTCTCTGCTCCCTTTCCATAAACTGTTGATCAAATAATGGGTGGTTTTAGAACTACTCACTTCGAAACTGGAAGAACCAGATCTGTAGCCGGGCAAAGGGAAGCTGGGACTGGATCATGACCTGGAAGAGATGATACTAGGTAAATTCAATCAATTGATGCTGGTTCACTGTCATAATTAACAAACACTAGAATTGGTTCGGATAATTACTAAGTAATAGCAACTGAAACAGATGGGTAAGTTACTTGGATGCTGGGAGTGAATAAAATGGATAAACAGGTTCCAAATAAACCCTGGCTACTCACTCTCGTCCTGGAAGGAATGCTGTGACTGAGAATTTTACTGGTTCAAGGTAAACAATTGAATCTGCTACCAAGACTTAGTTAGATATGCTCGAACCCCAAACATAGGATATTCTTTTTTCTCCGTTTTTGGTTCTAGCTCTGCTCTTGGTTGAGTTGTTATCACCCTCGCTTCTCATTCTTTTGCCTTCGCTGTGGATGTTGCTGCTTCCTCTATTGTCTTCGGATCTGCATCACGATGATATGAGTCTGAAATTGATTATACTTTCGTATAAACAACCTCTCAATCTCTAGTTGGCTCTGCTTCTTCTAGTTATGCTACTAACTTTGTTATAACTGCTACCGTCTTTACTCTAGTTGTGTGTGAACCCGTTAACCCAACAGTATATTCTATTGAAAGCATGAAAAAAATAGAAGGCCCAGTCCTTAGAGAGCTATCAAGTATAATAGGCAAGAGGGAGGATCGTTATCCATATCCTCTGCATGTCTTTCCTGCCAATCCATGCATCACAATATTTTCACCTTTCAATGAATCACTTCCTCCATCTTTCCCTGCATGATCATATTCAAATAAATCAAGGCATTTTGAATTCATGCGAAAGTAGGCTCGACCATAAGGAGAGGGATATATTGCTTGCTTGACAATAGGAGAGCAAGGTTCAAGAATATTTTAGTGGAGCGACCTACTTTGGGAAATGCCAAGTGGCCCCACCATGCCTCCTTGCTATGAAAATTTGTTGAATAATGACATGTCATATGTTATGTGTCCTGAAGATTCACTGTTCACATAGCATCCAACACTAGTAATAGTGTTAGAAGCCAAAAAAGAGAACATGGAGAATGCATTCTCCATCTGACAAGTAACCTTCTCTATACCTGCTACAGTCCCAACTGCAACATGTTTATTCTCCTTATTATTCAATGGACATTGTCTTGCATAATGTTCCATTTCATTTCATCGAACAAAAATAATATTAATAAAGTACGTATTTACTACATCTGAATCCTCCTTCTTATTGTATCCTCTCTTGCTACCCTTCTTCATCCTCCCAACAAGAGCAATCCCATCCACATTTCCATGTTTCCCTGAAGAATCCTCCTCCTATGTCCAAGTTTATTTGTTCTCAAGGCTAGGTTGGTTTTCACTCACTTGAATGAGGGTTGTGCCCTCCCACCACCTTTCCACCTTCAGAATTAATAGATTTACCACAAAATAAATTTATATACCAAGCCAGCCAGATTAGGGGAGGTCAAGTGCTATCAAAAAATATAAACTTATTCTATTTGTCTTACATTTGTTGGTTATTATCTGATAGTTTCCTCAGCGTTCCCTCCTAGGGATAATGATAATACTAGCCCTACTCTATTAAAGTAAAGTTCAAGTAATAAAATCAAGTCATAAGAATTGGGTTCAAGAATCGGATATACCCAATCTTCAAAAGCATATCAATTGCCCTTTCAACACTCAGCTATCACTATTTTCAAAAAATTTATTACTAGTTTTTATAATTTTTGGGTTATTTTAACTAATTTGATTGCTAATTTTCAGGTCTAATTTTGAACTTTAGGGATGGTCCTGGTCTGAATACTCTCTTTTTTCTTTTTTTTTTTCTTTTCAGAGGAAAAAAAACGTTGTATATATTAGCTGAAGTAATATAACAGTACATGATCAACATAACATTCTCGGTTGTCAAGATAGCAAGAACAAACAAGATTCCCAAATACGATCAAGAACCCTCCATAAGAGAAGGCAATCGATGTACATGGCAAGAAAAATTATGGGTGGTAAAACCAGTCCCAAAACAAATATTCCTGAGCATCCCTAAATCATTGATACCTATGCCAGGATAAAACAGATACATCAAATTCATGACACAGAGAAGAAAAGAAGATGCAAAGAAAGGAAGACATTCAAAATATAGGATGAAAACAACAGCCAGTAAACATGAGACAATCCCACATGAAGGTCACCAAACAGGCTCGCTTGTACACCTAAAGATCACCCGCACAGATGAAGAAGATGCATACAAAAGAGCAGACAAGTCTATGTACACAGGTAAGTAGGCTCGCTTGATATGATCAGCAACATAAATCTACGCGAAACAGACAGGGATCGTAGGCATGAAATAGAAGCAATAAACCAAGTGCCAATTATATAGCGACCCCGGAAGTCCCGCTCGCTTGTTGACCCGCTCGCTTGAAGTAGTAGAAACAAAATAAATGGACAGGCTATCGATCATTCAAAGGAAAACAATATAGCAAGGTACTCTGACATGGATATAGAAAAATATAATGACCTTGCAATATATATACTGCCTCGCCTGATGTAGATACCAAACCGAGAAGGGAAAATACCATACAGTACCATGTCCCATATGAGTCAGCCTGTTACATTAGAACATGGAAAAGTATTCCTACAGACACGCTTGTGTTGATTCCATTACCAAAAGGAACTGTATGGAAGGAGTAAAGCAATACGGAGAATATAGCTGATACAACTATGAACATAAGAACATGATGAAAAAAGTAAAAACATAAGGGAGAAGGATAGTATGAGAGCGTCATGAAATTGGTATCATCGAAGACCTTGTCTATACCCCATCTAAATATTGAAGTAAATACATCTGGCCAAAATCTACAGAGATGCCTTTTTTGGATAGACCATCCGCCCTGGTATTATTCTCCCTATAGATATGAGTAATAGGAGGACATTTTAAGGTCTGCCACATGCGAAGAGTCCTCTGCATCCATCCCCTCAGAGTTGTAATAGTAAAATCACATCTACTGTGTATCCAGTCAATAACTAGCTTGGAGTCTCCATAGAAATTTGGGTTCTGTATTTGGAGAATTGATGCAGCGAGGAGGCTACCCCAAAGTGCCATGATTTCTTCCTTATTATTAGTGCCAGGACCCCCATTCCAATGATGATCTATGGTTTTAATCCAATGGCGAGCATTTCCTGCCTAGGCGCATTAATGGGCCTAT